>JALAZF010000384.1:6025000-6192564 GCA_022829125.1 Lathyrus tuberosus
TTATGGCCTGGAGTAGATAACCTAGATGGCAAGGCTCGGGCACCTGATGTAGGAAGGTACATCCGTGACGAGATTGGTCTAGGAGAGAGTGAAACACTAGTATGGAGCATGAGGTTAACTTTGTGGTTTGAAAGACAAGAAAGGCCTTGAGGCATTATGGCCTAGGCATTGTCGAATACCCTATTTTTGTGTGTGATCATGTAATCGTAACCATTTTATTTGAGTTGCCCTTGAAAGGCCTTCATGAGTCTCGAGCTCCTCTGAAGTGCAAGCAGGATTACTTGGTAGGTTTGATGCCCTACGTGTAGTACAATTGGAAGCCCGTGCATGGGTACAAGATTTGTGATGGTTAACAGGCCATGAGAAGTGATGGTTCACGGTTAACAGGCCGATGATCCCGAATCCAATTGTATACCAAGTAACTACAAGGATCTATGACTCGAGTCGCCTTCTAAACGTAGAAGCGGACGGGAAGAAGAGATACCTTGGTACCGGTTATCGATTAGTGATGTGGTGAGTTAATGAACTCATGTCATGTTTCCATATAGTGTGAGATTGTGAGATCGTGAGATTGTGAACTCAAAGTCATTTCCCTTCCCCTTGACTTGAGTTAGGATTGATAGAACCTTGTACAGCCGAGAGGATCTATAAGATAGGAACTCACTGAGATTTGATGTATCTCACCCCACTATAGTTGCTATATTTCAGGTAATTGCAGGTTGATTTACAAGTGGAGCTATGCTTGGATGTTTCAAGAGAAGCTTAGTTAAGCTTATTTTCCGCTGTGTATTTTTATTGTTCTTGTACAATGAGAAATATTGTATAATGTTCTTAGTTTTTATTATTTTTTTTGGCTAGTTTCCATGACTTGTGCCATGTGTTGTATTTATGTTTAGAAATGGACAAGTATGTGAACTATGCCATTAGGCACTTTTGATGTGTCAGTACCAAATAAAATGCTTGTATGGTATTATTCTAGGTATATATTATACAGCGCATTACAAAGACGGTACGATGAAAATTGCACAAAATAATTCCAAAGCGTGTGTTTACACTAAGCTTTAGGTTCGATTCGCCCCCACCAATTACGCAAATTGGATGCAAAAGGGTTAACTGGCGAATCCCCTTCAGGATACTTTGGAAACCTTAACATGAATCGCATTTTCACATTAAGCATATCGATCAACGATATTTTACAGAATAAAGTTCCATTATTTATTCTTGTGCACTAGAAAAATAAAAGAATGACTTAGATATAATTTTTGCCACTTAAAACAAATAATTTTCGTATCTATTTTATGGCTGACAAGTATATCTATTTATAAGAAAACTTGTACCGATTGGTGTGGAGAAACAATGTTTTATTTGATTCCAACATGACCATTCACGAACCATTGTAATCAATCACAACAAACTTTTCCATGAAAAGGTGTGTTGATCTAGTGGATGCACCTTTTGACCACGCACCTTATCACAATAAGGTCTTTGGTTCAATTCTAGAGAGTTGCAACTTTTGGCCATTTATTTTAGTAAATTAACCATTATTATTTATCAATTTAATATTTTGGAAATTTCTCCAACAATCCCCCACCATTTTCAAAATATATCTAAATCCATTATTCAGGAAATTTCATGGTTTCAGATAAAGGTATCTTACAATTTGAACCAATACTTAGTAAGCTAAGTTTTCACTCATCCCCGAATAGATTGGTAGACAAGCTTTGAACCAATTATTCATTAGAACAAGCGTGCATAACTCACACATGAAATCTCGGTACCATTGATCGAATTATTAATATGACACATTTAATAAGACCTTGTGTCTCATATCCTTTTCATGAAAATTTAAGAGTCAAGCTCTTGAACTCTATGAAGCGGCACCACTTCATTCTCATATAGATAGACTATATCAGAAATGCATCCACAATTATGCACTCCAACAAACATATGTTATATGTCTATTAAGAGGAAAACTTCATCCTACCACACTTATTCTTATGGTCCAAGTACTTTTAACCCTTGGGATGTATCTATCATTGAGTACTTCAATCACTCTAATAGTGTACTTTCACCATTGAACTCAAGACTTAATATTAATCAAGTGTGAGTTAAGTTTCCACTATTGATGATTAAATAGATATGGGCTTGTTCCACATCCCTAATGATGTCTTCATTATATTTAATTATATCCCAAGACATCATATCTTTGTCAATTCTTTCGTCAAAGAATTGCAATATTTTTCCAAACTTTAATAATTTTCGAATATTCAATTTTTCAACTAATCATGCATATGATTACTTTATGTACTCTTGATAGTATTTGCCATCTATAATCAAATCATAACACTTTTAGCACATTAGTACAATTATCATATACAAAGTATATTTATATTTTTGATAGTTTTGACAAACTATCACCATGACACTTTAGTCATTTATTTTGTCATATACACAACTTTTATGTCATTCTTTGTTTACCAGCCTTTTGTTCTTCTTGCTTTTGAATTTATTATTCTTTTGAAGTATAGGACATTCATTTTTAACATGTCCTATTTCTCCACATTCAAAGCTCCATTCCTTTCTCAAGAATTTATGAATTTCTTGATTAGAGCATCATCTTTAAAAATACGATTTGTGGTTTGAATTTCACCAATCCATTAAGAATCTTCCTCACGAGATTCTTCAGTTGTCGAAATCTCAAATTTCTTATTTTCCGTGATAAGAACCTCAAAGTTCCACATCTTAGTATTCAATAGTTACATTAGACTCTAAACTCAGAAATTTATATAAGTCATGATTCATCTTAAGATAATCTTTATATGACTTAATTATAAGTCTCATTGAATACAAAAAATTCACATAGCATCCAAATCAAAGTTCAATTATAATTTGAAATCATCAACGTTTAATAAAAATTACAAAGTTCAGCAAATAGATTAAAATAGTATCATTTATTAAACTGTAAAAATTGAATTTAAAAACTTTAATAGATTTGACTTTCATATTCCATATAATTTTCAATACTGTCCAATAAACCATAAAGCGTTGTATATTTACAGAATCACTTTTCATTATACACTTTTTTCAAGTTAGTTTCTATGAATTGTAATTGAAGTAGTGCATCGTTTCAATTGCTTACATATTTTCAAACTTCCTGTAATACCGTACCACACCAAATCATGATATATACTTATGTTAAAAAAAAATAAACATTCATATTATAATATATACATCATGAATTATATATTATTTAATCTTTCATCCCAGAAAGAAGTACTAAAGATAATGCAATGATGTTGTTTTGTTTGTACACACAACAATACATGATAAAAAGGCAGCGATAATTTTTGAGAGAAAAATTATACACGCATATATAACACAATATAAAACATATTAATATGTGACATACTGTATATATATATATTTTTCATGAGAAACAATAAAACGTACCGGAATTCTTGAGATGAATTCTTCTTTAAAATTGTATACTTTAACATTAATTATAAATAAAGTATGGATCAAAATTGAAAATCGAACCTAAAGATTGTTAGATCTTGTGTTGGGGATCTGCTGCAAAATTTGAACCAGAGAAAAATGACGAAGACGGTACGATGAAAATTGCACAAAATAATTCCAAAGCGTGTGTTTACACTAAGCTTTAGGTTCGATTCGCCCCCACCAATTACGCAAATTGGATGCAAAAGGGTTAACTGGCGAATCCCCTTCAGGATACTTTGGAAACCTTAACATGAATCTCATTTTCACATTAAGCATATCGATCAATGATATTTTATAGAACAAAGTTCCATTATTTATTCTTGTGCACTAGAAAAATAAAAGAATGACTTAGATATAATTTTTTCCACTTGAAACAAATAATTTTCGTATCTATTTTATGGTTGACAAGTATATCTATTTATAAGAAATATTGTACCGATTGGTGTGGAGAAACAACGTTTTATTTGATTCCAACATGACCATTCACGAACCATTGTAATCAATCACAACAAACTTTTCCATGAAAAGGTGTGTTGATCTAGTGGATGCACCTTTTGACCACGCACCTTATCACAATAAGGTCTTTGGTTCAATTTTAGAGAGTTGCAACTTTTGGCCATTTATTTTGGTAAATTAACAATTATTATTTATCAATTTAATATTTTGGAAATTTCTCCAACAATCCCCCACCATTTTCAAAATATATCTAAATCCATTATTCAGGAAATTTCATGGTTTCAGATAAAGGTATCTTACGATTTGAACCAATACTTAGTAAGTTAAGTTTTCACTCATCCCCGAATAGATTGGTAGACAAGCTTTGAACCAATTATTCATTAGAACAAGCGTGCATAACTCACACATGAAATCTCGGTACCATTGATCGAATTATTAATATGACACATTTAATAAGACCTTGTGTCTCATATCCTTTTTATGAGAATTTAAGAGTCAAGCTCTTGAACTCTATGAAGCGGCACCACTTCATTCTCATATAGATATACTATATCAGAAATGCATCCACAATTATGCACTCCAACAAACATATGTTATATGTTTATTAAGAGGAAAACCTCATCCTACCACACTTATTCTTATGGTCAGAGTACTTTTAACCCTTGGGATGTATCTATCATTGAGTACTTCAATCACTCTAATAGTGTACTTTAACCATTGAACTAAAGACTTAATATTAATCAAGTGTGAGTTGAGTTTCCACTATTGATGATTAAATAGATATGGGCTTGTTCCACATCCCTAATGATGTCTTCATTATATTTAATTATATCCTAAGACATCATAGCTTTGTCAATTCTTTCGTCAAAGAATTGCTATATTTTTCCAAACTTTAATAATTTTCGAATATTCAATTTTTCAACTAATTATGCATATGATTACTTTATGTACTCTTGATAGTATTTGCCATCTATCATCAAATCATAACACTTTTAGCACATTAGTACAATTATCATATACAAAGTATATTTATATTTTTGATAGTTTTGACAAACTATCACCATGACACTTTAGTCATTTATTTTGTCATATACACAACTTTTATGTCATTCTTCATTTACCAACCTTTTGTTCTTCTTGCTTTTGAATTTATTATTCTTTTGAAGTGTAGGACATTCATTTTTAACATGTCATATTTCTCCACATTCAAAGCTCCATTCCTTTCTCAAGAATTTATGAATTTCTTGATTAGAGCATCATCTTTAAAAATACGATTTGTGGTTTGAATTTCACCAATCCATTAAGAATCTTTCTCACGAGAATTTTCAGTTGTCGAAATCTCAAATTTCTTATTTTCCGTGATAAGAACCTCAAAGTTTCACATCTTAGTATTCAATAGTTACATTAGACTCTAAACTCAGAAATTTATATAAGTCATGATTCATCTTAAGATAATCTTTATATGACTTAATTATAAGTCTCATTGAATACAAAAAATTCACATAGCATCCAAATCAAAGTTCAATTATAATTTGAAATCATCAACGTTTAATAAAAATTATAAAGTTCAGCAAATATATTAAAATAGTATTATTTATTAAACTGTAAAAATTGAATTTAAAAACTTTAATAGATTTGACTTTCATATTCCATATAATTTTCAATACTGCCCAATAAACCATAAAGCGTTGTATATTTACAGAATCACTTTTCATTATGCACTTTTTTCATGTCACTTTCTATGAATTGTAATTGAAGTAGTGCATCGTTTCAATTGCTTACATATTTTCAAACTTCCTGTAATACCGTACCACACCAAATCATGATATATACTTATGTTAAAAAAAAATAAACATTCATATTATTATATATATATATCATGAATTATATATTATTTAATCTTTCATCCCAGAAAGAAGTACTAAAGATAATGCAATGATGTTGTTTTGTTTGTACACACAACAATACATGATAAAAAGGCAGCGATAATTTTTAAGGGAAAAATTATACACCCATATATAACACAATATAAAACATATTAATATGTGACATACTATATATATATATATATATATATATATATATATATATATATATATATATTTCATGAGAAACAATAAAACGTACCGGAATTCTTGAGATGAATTCTTCTTTAAAATTGTATACTTTAACATTAATTATAAATAATGTATGGATCAAAATTGAAAATCGAACCTAAAGATTGTTAGATCTTGTGTTGGGGATCTGCTGCAAAATATGAACCAGAGAAAAATGACGAAGACGGTACGATGAAAATTGCACAAAATAATTCCAAAGCGTGTGTTTACACTAAGCTTTAGGTTCGATTCGCCCCCACCAATTACGCAAATTGGATGCAAAAGGGTTAACTGGCGAATCCCCTTCAGGATACTTTGGAAACCTTAACATGAATCATATTTTCATATTAAGCATATCGATCGACGATATTTTACAGAATAAAGTTCCATTATTTATTCTTGTTCACTAGAAAAATAAAAGAATGACTTAGATATAATTTTTGCCACTTAAAACAAATAATTTTCGTATCTATTTTATGGCTGACAAGTATATCTATTTATAAGAAAACTTGTACCGATTGGTGTGGAGAAACAATGTTTTATTTGATTCCAACATGACCATTCACGAACCATTGTAATTTTTTTTTAACAATTAAGTGGGTTGAATAGATATAGTGCCCCTTCAGCTTCCATCGTTTTCTTCTCTTCTCGCTCTCCAGTTTCATCACACCGTCAGCAAAATGTATCAAGTTCACTAATCTGATTCGTCTGCTCCGTCTTCCTTTGGTTAGGGTTCAGCATTGTTAGAGTCGTTTGGGTTTGGTTTAAAGTCCTAACCTTAGGGTTAGGGACCTTCTTCCCAGCGGGTCTTATTATACAGTGTTGGATTTCTTATCTGGGGGAGTTGTATTTTGTGGAGGTTCTAAAGTTTCTGGGTGTTCTGTTCTACATCAATGGCGGCTCGTAACAAAGGGACTTGGGTGGAGGTTAGAAAAAAGAACAATAGTAATTTTAGCATTGCGAGAATGTCGGTTTGGAAGAACATCAAAGGAAAACCCACTGATGATGACCTTAAAGCGGTTTCGTCCTTCTTCTTTACTGAGTTTACACTTTCGTATGATGCTAAGCACATGTTTGAAGTTTTTAAGGATTTTGGTTTCATTCTCGAGGTTTTTATCCCTGGAAGATTGGATATTAGGGGTAAACGCTTTGGGTTTGTTAGATTCATAAGAGTTGAAGACGAACATCTTCTTGCCATTAAGCTCGACAACATCGTACTTAATGGTTCTAAGATATTTGTTAATCTTCCAAGATTTCGAAGAGATTTTAAGGCTGGTGGTGAAGCTCTTACTTCTAAGAAAAGGAATCAAGATAAGATGCAAGCTGTTGACCCTTACCTCAAACATGAATTAAGTAACAGGTATGCTTTTAAAGACTCTTTTGCTCAGGTGACAAGAGGTGGACACACTTTGAAGGCAGATACTTCGAAGAAGGTTCTCCTAGGGGACAAGCCTAACTATGCCCACTTAAGTTTTGAAGTTGGCAAAGAAGAACTGGAAAGGTTTGAGCAGGCCTATACTGGGACTTTGGAGATTCTCGGATCCGCGGTTGAGGTTTCTGAAGCGTTCCAAATGGAAGGATTCTTCAACATTAAGATCACCCCCATGGGGGCTAACCTATGTCTCCTCGAAGAAGATAACCTGGGTGACATTAAAAACTAATTTCAGAGGAGTATAATTGGATATCTAAATGGTTCTCTGAAGTTCGTCCGTGGTCCCCTAGTGATGTTGATTAGGAGAGACTCACTTGGGTTAAAATCTTTGGGCTGCCGTGCCATGCTTGGGGAGAATTTTTTTTAAAATTTTTAGCTGGAACCACTGGAGCCTTTGTTAAGATGGATGAAGAAACGAGGAAACATTCGAGATTTGACGTAGCTAGAATCCTGATTCGTACAAAGTTTGCTATGTCTCTTAATGAAGTTATTAATGTAGAAGTGAATGATAGTCTGTATAGAATCAAATTGGTTGAAGATTCGTTTGGTCCTTATTCGAGAGACCATGTTAGGAACAAAATCTCTTACTTTGACGAAGATAGTTCAGATGTTGTCGAGTCAGACTCTGATCTGGAGGGTGTTGGGGCGCTTTGGGAGAATTCCTCTGAGGTTTTCAGTTCTCATTTGAAGCTATCTGAGTCTCACAAGCAAGGGAGGGAGGAGCAAGAAATTAGGAGCTTTGCTAAGGTTTATGCGACTCAAGCTTGTGAGGATGAAAGGGAGTTATCAAATAGGTTGGTTTCTGAGGAAGTTGGTGATCATATTGTGGAAGTTAGAGATCAATCCACAGCATGTCATGCTAGGTCTTTACCTCTTGTTAATGTTGGGACACCTACATCAGGCATACTGGCAGGCGATTGTGTAGGGGAAACTGGTGACAATTGTCATTCTTTTGGCTCTGATCCTACTCATGTCTCATGTTTCTCTAAGAGTCAGTTTAGTCCTGTAGAGAATTCTCTAGGTGATGGAGAGTTTAGACAAGCAGTATCTCCTACATCTCGTGTGATTCCGGATGCGGCTGGTATTGGTAATCTTTCAGGTGATAATCTGGGGGGGTTTCAAGTAAAGAAGAAGAAAAAGATAGTCATAGATGACATATATCAGAAGTTAAAGATACCTTTTTGTCCATCTTATTATGCTACTTTGCTGCACTCTGAAAGTAATTATCATAGGCCCGCAGTGGATCAATCATGTCAGGTTGGGGGTTCTAAGGAACAGAGGGTGTCATCTCAGGCTGAAAAAGCATCTGTTTCTTTTGAAAATTCTATCTCGGACTCTGGTTTCATTCAGAATAACTCTAGGATTAAGAAGAGATTGGAGAACTTGCCTGCTAGGATTTGGGATTCCATTAAGTCTCTTGGTATTGAAGCGGAGGAAGATGATGAAGTTTTTGAGAGTATTTTGAGGAATCTTGAGAAGACGGATAGGAAATCAAGGAAAGGCAAGAAGGGGGCTGCTACAGGTGGAAAATTAATTTAGTCACATACAACATAAGAGGGTGTGGAGGTGTTTTGAAGAGGCAGAAAATTAGAGAAGTTCTTCGTAAGGCAGGAGCTGAAATGTGTTTTGTGCAGGAAACTAAACGTTCAGAAATGACGGATTCAATTGTACATAGTATTTGAGGTGATTCGTTTTGTTGTTGGTCTGCAAATAATTCCAATGGATCATCTGGTGGCTTAGTGACTATTTGGAAAGAAGGAGTTGTGGAACCTATATGCAGCTATAGAGGTATGGGGTTTTTAGGTTTACAAGTCATTTGGAGAGGCAAGAAATGCTATATGTTCAATGTTTATTCTCCCTGCACTATCTCAGAGAAAAGGAATTTATGGTCTCAGCTCATTAATCTTAAAAACAACTTGGAGCCTGGTGAATGGATATTAGGTGAGGACTTTAATTCGATAAAGTCCTCTGTTGAACAAATTGGTTACACTTCCCTAAATACAAGATATATGCTGGAATTTTCTGAGTTTATTAACTCAATGGGTTGTGTGGATCTGCCTCTTGTTGGTTCCAAATACTCTTGGTTTCAGTCGAAAGGTAATGTTTGTAGTCGATTGGATAGATTCATAGTCACACATGGAGTTTTCAATGAATGGAATATGGTCAATCAAAGAATAGGTGAACGTGATGTATCCGACCATAGGCCTGTGTGGATCTCTGCAAAAAACTTAAACTGGGGGCCCAAGCCTTTTAAAGTTATGTCATGTTGGTTTGAGCATTCAGACTTTATGCCTTTTATCAAAAAAGAATGGGAAGAGTTTCAGGTTGTTGGCAAGGCATCTTTTATTCTGGCTAGTAAGTTGCAAAATCTTAGAGAAAGGCTTCGCTGGTGGAATATTAACGTATTTGGTTGGGTTGATACCAAAATCAAGACGGATGCTGGTGTTATAAATGGGATTGAAGACTTATTTGTTTTAAATGGAGGGGTCATAACATCTGAGGAATATTCAAAAAGGAATGAAGCAGAAGTTGATCTTTGGAAATCTTTGAGGATTAAAGAAAGCATTCTAAAACAAAAATCTAGGATGAAATGGAATGCTGATGGAGATGATAACACTAAATTTTTTCATGCTTCCATGAGGAACCGTATTAATATGAATACCATTTCATCAGTTTGTATCAATGGCATTGTGGTGGAAGAGGTTAAGAAGGTCAAGGGTGTTGTCAAAGAGCATTTTGCTAAGAGGTTCAGCAGGGTTTCTAGACCTTATCCATCTATTGGTGAGTCAGGTTTCAGGAGTCTGTCTAGTGGTGATAGAGTGGATTTAGAGGCTGATGTGGATGAAGCAGAGGTTAAAAGGACTGTGTTTGAGTGTGTTGGGGATCGCAGTCCAGGTCCTGATGGTTTCTGTTTTGAATTCTTTAAACGATGTTGGAATATTGTAGGAAAGGATTTTAGAAATTGTATTCTAGAATTTTTCCAGGGAGAGAAATTACATAAAGTCTTTGCTTCTTCTTTTGTAGTCCTCATTCCCAAATTGGACATCCCTTCGTGTCTAGACGATTACAGGCCTATATCTTTAATTAGTTCTGTTTACAAAGTCATATCCAAGATTCTTGCCAACAGACTCAAGAAAAAAATTGGTGGCATCATTTCAAACTCCCAAACAGCTTTTATAGAAGGTAGAAATTTGGTTGATGGCGTCCTCGTCCTTAATGAAGTCATCGACTTTGCTAAGCGTTCCAAGAAAGAGCTCATGCTTCTAAAGGTTGATTTCGCCAGAGCATATGATTGTATTGAGTGGAATTATTTAAGAGATGTCATGAAGATTATGGGGTTCGGAAAAAAATGGATGTCGTGGTTGGATTATGGTGTATTTAACAGTTATGCCTCTGTTTTGGTTAACGGTAGTTCTACTCAGGATTTTGGAGTGCATAGAGGTCTTAAACAAGGGGACCCCCTTGCCCCTCTATTATTCACGATTCCTGCTGAAGGTTTAGCTGTACTTATGAGAAGAGCGCTAGACAACGATTTCTTTTCAAGTTTCAAAGTCAGCCCTGAAGTGTCCTTTCACCTGTTGCAATATGCGGACGACTCGGTTATCTTAGGGGATGGTTCTTCGAGGAATATATTGGCAGCAAAGTCAATTCTTAAAGGGTTTCAGTTAGTCTCTGGCTTGGATATCAACTTCAACAAGAGTTCCTTTTTTGGTATTGGTATAGACGATTCAATGCTTTCGGCTGCTGCTCACTACCTTGCTTGTAAGATATCACCCTGTCCTTTTAATTTTCTAGGCATTCAAATTGGAGGTAATCATAGAAATGTTGCATTTTGGAAACCATTAATAGACAAGGTCCGCTCTAGATTGAGTTCTTGGAAAAGTCGATTTTTATCGATGGGTGGAAGAGTGACTCTAATTAATTCTGTCCTCGCAAATCTTCCGATACACTATATGTCATTCTACAAACTCCCTGCCAAAGTTATCAGGATTCTCACTTCTATTCAAATGAATTTCTTGTGGAATGGGTTGGTTTCCAAAAAGGGCGTGTTGTGGATTGCTTGGAAAACGGTATGCAAAAAGAGGGAAGAGGGAGGTTTAGATGTGAAAGATATCAAAATTTTCAATAACGCATTGATGTTTAAATGGATTTGGAGAATCTTGGCTCGACGGGATACTTTGTGAAGGCATTTAATTGCGTTTCGTTATTCTAACCATCCATATGAATTTTTTTTTTCTGGCGCGAGTGTTAGATATTCAGTTCCTGCGTCTATTTGGTGGCGTGATTTGGTACAGGTTTCAATTTTCTGTGGGTTGGATACAGTTTCTGGCTGCATTTTGTATAAATTAGGCAATGGCGATAGAACTCCTTTTTGGCTATCAAGGTGGGCCGGTGGTAATATTCTTGCAGCAGATTTCAGAGAATTATTCTTATTAGTAGAAAACAAGGGTTGCTCAGTGGCGGATAATGGCACCTGGGTTAACGGTTTGTGGGTTTGGAATATTATAGGAGAGTTTTATTCTCTCTCGCAGCAAAATCGTATGCAGCTATCACGGTTGTATTGTGTCCTGTCCGATTACCAGCCGACTATTGGAGCGAGGGATGAGATCTCTTGGCTACTCAATGAAGATTTCCTTTTTTCTGTTTCATCTCTGTATAGTCATTTGTAGGTAATGCAGGCTGCCTCTGACTCAGGTGTTACTGATGAATTTAAAGCTGCTTGCAAGCTTAATTGGATTGCTCATGCTCCTCTTAAAGTGAAAGTGTTTGGTTGGCGGCTGTTGCACAAAAGAATACCTTCGCGAGACAACTTGTATCGTAGAGGTATTATTACCAATAGTCACGATTTGTCGTGCCCCTTCTGTTTCCTGCATCTCGAAACGGTGGAACACATTCTCTTTTGCTGTCAAAAATCAGTGCTGGTATGGAATTTTGTATGTAGTTGGTTAGGGATACCACATATCCTTGTAGAATCAATGATGAATCATTTATCATGTTGGTTGGCAGGGTGTGTTAGTAGGAAATTTAAAGTCACTAATGCTGTGGGATTTTGGTTGATAATTTGTTGGGTTATTTGGGCGGCCCGAAATAAAATTATATTTAGGGATGAATTTTGGGACATGGATACAATTTCGAATCGTATTCTTACTTTCTCTTGGTGGTGGATAGGTAAAATGCATAAGAGTTCACTTCTTTGTAATTATTACACTTGGGTAAACTCCCCAGGTGATTTTTTGTAGGCCTTGATTTTTGGTAGGTCTATTGTTGTATATGGGTTGGGATACCCCTCTGTATCCCTGATTAATATATTTTGTTAGATTATCAAAAAAAAAAACGAACCATTGTAATCAATCACAACAAACTTTTTCATGAAAAGGTGTGTTGATCTAGTGGATGCACCTTTTGACCACGCACCTTATCACAATAAGGTCTTTGGTTCAATTCTAGAGAGTTGCAACTTTTGGCCATTTATTTTGGTAAATTAACCATTATTATTTATCAATTTAATATTTTGGAAATTTCTCCACACTTTTTAAACTTGTTATACAGTGAT
The DNA here is from genome assembly GCA_022829125.1 of Lathyrus tuberosus. Lineage (NCBI taxonomy): Eukaryota > Viridiplantae > Streptophyta > Magnoliopsida > Fabales > Fabaceae > Lathyrus > Lathyrus tuberosus. Next base: position 6,038,037 of record JALAZF010000384.1, read on the forward strand.
GATCGAGTTACAACATAAACACAACAACAATTTGCGCCAACAACTTGTTGGTATTTTTGCTTTAATTTGTGATAGACTATAATGATGTTATCAAAATAATTCTAACACATGATCAAAGAGAGGACGGATATTCCAAGCTTTTAGAAATATGAAGATGAGATTTGCAAAGAGTCTTGTAAATCTAAACAATAATTATTCACTACATATCTTGAGGTTTTTAAACCGCATTCTTCGAATTTTTTCCCACCTGCCACACTATTAGACTAAATTTTTCAAAATGCCCTAAGTTTCAGCAAATACATCAAAATACCATACTTTCAAACAAAAAAAATCAGAAAGATATGGACTGCCGCCCATTGGAAGGGAGGAACATTAATAAAATACACTCTGCCACCCATTGAAAGGGCGGCACTGGCCAAGTAAGTTTTTTATTTTATTTTTTATTTATTTTATTTCATTTTATATATATTAATATTAATAATAATAATAATATTAGTTAAGATTAATTAATATAAATTAAAATTACTAATATTACTAATTTTAATATTTATAAAATAAATTAATATACAATAATATTAATAATAGTAATAAAATATTTTATTTAGATATACTAATTAATATTATATAATAAAATTAATTAATAATATTAATTTAGACTATTTACTAATAAAATTTTATTTTTTTATTATTGTAGTATAATGTCGGGACTGCAATGGGCGGCATCTTTTTAATATTTTATTATTTCTTTACGGTGTCGGCACTGCAATGGGCGGCATCTTTTAATATTTTATTATTTCTGTACAGTGTTGGCACTGCAATGGGTGGCACCTTTTAATATTTTAATATTTCTGTACAGTGTGGACACTGATATAAATAGAAGTGTGGTGTGACCAATTTTTCACATCCATTTGAAATTCCTTTTAGTATTTTCAAGATGTATCTTCGCTGTTGGGGAAAAGTAATTTTTTCGAGAGAAAAACCGGCTATGGATATGCTTTTCTAAAACATCTGTAGTTTAGAGCAACTACAAAGGGAGTTGAAGCGTTGGTTAGAAGGAGACATACCGGAAGGGGAAAAAATCAAAAGTATTGAGAGGTATGATGCCCTCACTACGCCAAAATTGGCTTTTTGCATCGCCACAAAGACAGTGCTTTTTGCAAAAAGCGCTGCTATAAGTCTTTAAAAAATTTCGCTAAAAAAAAGCGCTGCAAAAGACAGCTTTTAGAAAGCGCTTTTTAAAAGCGCTTCTAAATGCATTAAATTGAAGTCACCTTAGAAAGCGCTTTTTGAAAAGCGCTGCTATAGGTATTACCTTAGAAAGCGCTTTAAAAAAGCGCTGCTATAGGTTAACCTTAGAAAGCGCTTTCAGAAAGTGCTGCTATAGGTCTTAAATTCTTCCCACTTAAGAAAGCGCTCACTACTAGAAAATTTGCTTTTAGTGACTGAATTAGAGACCGAAAAAGCTTTAAAATCAGTCACTATAGTGTTTTACCACCAATTTAGAGACCATCATTTATCGGTTGTAAAAGTGCTAGTCGCTAAGCTTTTACGACGAATTTAGTGACCGAAATTTAGAGACCGATTTTGTGACCGAATTTAGATACTGAATTTAGTGACCGATTTTTGTGTTCTTTTTTCAAAAAATAAAATAAAAATGTGTCAAACTTGGGAATCGAACCCATTACCTCAAGCTATTTCAATTATGTCTTACCACTATACCACTTAACATCATTTGATATATTCTCTATATTTAAACATATATACATATAAAAAATAAAAAAAAATTAAATAATATTTAGAAAATTACTAATTATTATTTAATTTAATTGAATGTAATGAAAATAAAATTTAATTTTATTAATGTAATTTCATTAAGCACATATAAAAATTGCATAATGAAAATAAAATTCACTTTTTATGCATATATAAAAATAAAAAAAGCATAACTGTTTATATAATTATATGTTTTATTTGTTAAAATAATAAAAAGAAGAATCTTTTATTAAAAAAAGAATTAAAATCTTTAAAAAAATTGGGAGAGAAATAGTAACATATTAAAGAGAATTAAAAAATAAAGAAAAAAAACAACAAAAATATCAGTGACCGAAATTTTGGTCTCTAAATTTTTTATATAAACTAAATATTGTATTAAAACATTTTTTCGAGACCGAATAGTTGGTCACAAACTTTTGATCGCTAAATCGGTGGCTAATTTTTATTTAGTGACCGATTTAGTGACCTCTAAAAAATTACTCATGGATATCAAATTTCGGTGGCTATTTCGGTGGCCACAGTGACCGAAATGTTTCGGTCACTAAATCGGTCACTAAAAGCGAATTTTCTAGTAGTGGCTTTCTAAGGAAAGCGCTCTTAGAGGTAGCACTTAAGAAAGCGCTTTTTGAAAAGCTCTCTCTAAGGTCAATTATGAATTAAAATATAAAACACATTTCTAATCATTTTCAGAAACTTCTTTTCATTTTCTTCTCTCGACCGTTTCTTTCTGAAACCCTTGCTTTCGTTCATTCTTGCTTTCGTTCTGAAACCCTTGCCATTGCCATTGCCGTCGTTCTGAAACCCTTGCCATTTCCATTGCCGTCGTCCATTGCCGCCGTGAAGAAGAAGACGAAAACGAAGAAGAGGTACGTTGTTGTTGTTGTTCTTGCTTCTTACATTGTTCTTGTTTCTTACATTCTTGTCGTTGTTCTGTTGTTGTTGTTGTTGTTCTGTTATAGTTAGGTCGTTCTTGCTGTTGTTATTGTTCTTGCTGTTGTTGTTGCTTCTGTTAGTTGTTCTTGCTGTTGTGTTATGCTTCTAAACTTGTGTTGCGTTCTTGCTGTTGTGTTATGCTTCTAAATTTGTGTTGCGTTCTTGCTGTTGTGTTATGCTTCTAAACTTGTGTTATGCTTCTGTTAGTTGTTCTTGCTGTTGTTGCGTTTTTGCTGATTTTGTTTTTAATTATTTGTTATGTGGAATTGATATATGCCCTACCAAACGTATTGTTTGTATTATCTTGAAAATGAGAATCAAACTCTCAATTTTCTTATTACTCTATATAAAAAACTAAATCAACCCTATATATCTCCTCAAATGAAATGAAATTAACATGAATAATTAAAAGCAAGTTGCTATTAAATGTTGAAAGATATTTTTTGTAAAGAAGATATTTTGATTATTTTAAAAATATTAAATTCTTGTTAGAATGAATGAAATGAATAATGAAGAAAAGCCAGCAAAGGCGGTCTCCTAAAACAAATGGTTGATTTAGTTTTTTATATAGGATTGAATTATTCATAAAGCACGTTTGGTAGGTGCATGTTTACTTATTTAGGTATTGCTTAGATTTGAATCTTGTTAGGTTTAGGACGAATTGCTCTAATGCTTGGTTACTTGTTTAAGTATGCTTAGTTACTTGTTTAAGTATGCTTGATCTTGAGTATTTGGTCAAGTACTTGGGATATGTAGGTGTTTACCTCTAATTGTTGCTTGTTTGTGATTACATGTTGCCACTTATCAAGTTATGACTCATAATTGGTCAATTAATGATATTTCATTTTATGATACGTGTACAGGGGGATCTTGGTAATTCTAACCTATCTGGACACTGTGTGGGTCTAGAAGTTGTTTACATCTCTACAGGTAATTAGTTGTTCTCTCTCGCCACTGTAATTAGTAGTGCTTTGAATGACCTGATATGATGGGGTTACTAACTTATTGAATTTGCTATATATAGGGGTTACTTGTGATCAAAGTGTGAAAGTCAGATCGTTTCCCTATAGGTAAATATTTTTTATTTTTGTTTTTGTTTAGTTTAATTAGTATAACTATGGATAAGAAATGGATGTCTTCAAGTCGATTGTCGAAAGAGTACGAGAATGGGGTATCGGAATTCGTTAAGTTTGCTGTTGCGCACGCCAAAGACCCCAGTCGAATGATATGTCCTTGCTTGGGTTGTTGTTTTGGGAGTCGGGTTGACGCGGTTCAGTTGACATCGCATTTAATGAGGCATGGAATTGATAGAAGTTATACATGTTGGAATTTGCATGGTGAGAAGATTAACGGGAATGTTGAACCGGGGGATAATACGACCTATGCTTCAAACGACAATGGCACAGATACATACGATTCTGATCGAGTCGGAGAGATTGCAGAAGCACTTGAAGAAGATCTTAAGGATTGTCCCAAAATGTTTGAGAGGTTGGTAAGCGATGTAGAGAAACCGTTGTATGATGGTTGCACTAAATTCACAAGATTGTCTGCAGTATTAAAGTTGTACAACTTAAAGGCGGGCAATGGATGGTCGGATAAAAGTTTCACAGAGTTATTGGTCCTTATGAAAGATATGCTTCCAAAGGATAAGGTTCTTCCCAATCGAACATATGAGGCGAAAAAGATGTTGTGCTCTATTGGCATGAGCTATGATAAGATACATGTCTGTCCAAACGATTGCGTTTTGTTTCGAAATGACTATGCATCGTTAAATGAGTGTCCTAAATGCGGTGTCTCTTGATATAAGAAAAAGTTATCTCCAGCAAAAGTCTTATGGTATTTTCCTATAATTCCGAGATTTAGATGCATGTTTCATAGTGAGACTGATTCAAGACACTTGACTTGGCATGCAGATGAAAGAATTATTGATGGAAAGTTTCGACATCCGGCAGATTCACCACAGTGGATGAAAATTGATGATGATTATCCTGAATTTGGAAAAGAAGCAAGAAACCTTCGCTTGGCATTATCTATTGATGGAATAAACCCACACGGTCTTCAAAGTATCTCACAATTGTGATCATAATGATTTATAACCTACCTCCATGGCTATGTATGAAGCGTAAGTACATGATGTTATCTATGTTAATTTCTGGGCCTAGACAACCAGGGAATGACATAGACGTATACTTGGCACCCTTAATCGAAGATTTAAAGTTTTTGTGGGAGAACGGTGTGGAGGTTTTTGATGGGTATAGGAAAGAAAGTTTCAACTTGAGGGCAATGTTGTTTGGCACAATTAATGATTTTCCAGCATACGAAAATCTATCAGGGTACAACATAAAAGGTCAATGTGCATGTCCTATTTGTGAAGATAAAACAGATTGGACGCGATTGGAGTTTGGTCAGAAGAATGTCTTTCTCGGTCATCGTAGATTCTTAAATTCTAATCATCACTATCGTGGGTGGAGAAAAGCATTCAATGGAGAGCCAGAACAAGGTAGAGCTCCAACTATATTGACAGGTGATCAAATTTTTGAAAAGGTGAAAGATGTGAGTACTCAGTTTGGAAAGCCTTTTGCACATACACTTGTCAAGAGTGGGTGGAAGAAGAGGTCAATTTTTTTTAACTACCATATTGGAAGTCGTTGTATGTAAGACATTTTCTCGATGTTATGCATATTGAAAAAAATGTATTTGATAGTGTTATTGGTACGTTACTCAATATACAAGGAAAGTCTAAGGATGGCCTTAAAGCAAGAAAGGACTTGATAGCGATGGGGATAAGAACTGAATTAGGACCATTGAAGAAAGGAAAACGAACATATCTACCACCTGCTGCGTATACTCTATCTAGAAAGGAGAAAAAAGTATTGTGTAATTTTCTAAGTGAAGTTAAAGTTCCAGAAGGATACTCTTCAGATATTATAAGACTTGTGTCTATGAAAGGCCTCAAGTTAAAGAGTTTAAAGACGCATGACTGCCATGTTATAATGGAACATTTTCTACCAATAGGTATACGTTCTATTCTGCCAGAAAAAGTAAGAAGCGCAATAACTAAATTGTGTTTTTTCTTCAAGTCAATTTGCAGTAAGGTGATCGATCCTGCGATCTTACCAACATTGCAAAAAGAAATAGTTATTACTTTGTGTGATCTTGAAATGTATTTTCTTCCCTCGTTTTTTGACATAATGGTTCATCTAGTTGTTCATCTGGTGAAAGAGACACAATTGTGTGGACCGACTTATATGAGATGGATGTACCCTGCTGAACGTTATATGAAAATATTAAAAGGGTATGTGAAAAACCGAAGTCGACCAGAGGGTTGTATTGCCAAATGATACATTGTTGAAGAAGCGATTGAGTTTTGTACTGAATATCTGTCCAATGTACAATCAATTAGACTCCCCAAATCTTATATTGTCAAAAAAAAAGAAGGAAAAAAGTTAATTGGAAATGAAGTTGTGACAGTATCAAGGGTCGAACGGGATCAAGTGCATTTGAATGTTCTGCACAATGAGAATGAGGTTGAGTCGTATGTTGAAATGCACAAGGATGTTCTCTGAGGTTTAAATCCGAATAGAAATGAGACTTGGATAGTACGAGAGCACAATCGAAGTTGCATACCTTGTTTTAAGGATCATATTTATTCAAAGTATTATTCAGATCCCGCTTCAATAACAAAAAGGTTGAGATGTTTAGCATATGGTCCAAGTTTGGTTGTGTTTTCTTATAGCGCATACGCAATTAATGGATACACATTTTATACCAAAGAACAAGATGATAAAAGTACTATGCAAAATAGTGGTGTCACCGTGGTAGCTGAAGCAATGCACATTTCAAGTGTGAAAGACTTAAACCCCAAATTTACAAATCTGTCATATTTTGGGGTTATCGAGCGCATTTGGGTGTTTGATTATGAGAAGTTTTAGATTCCTATATTTCGTTGCAAGTGGGTTGAAAATAATAATGGCGTACGAATGGATAAGTCAGGATTTTTGCAAGTGGATCTTAATAGGGTGGGGTATAAAGATGAGCCTTTTATTCTAGCCTCTCAAGCTAAACAAGTGTTCTATGTCACTGATCCGACAAGTACAAAATGGTCTATAGTGCTTTTATCTAACAAAGTAATTGATGAAAACATTGGAGATCAAGGTGATATTGATGTTGATATTGAATCATTTACTAGAAATGATCAAGATGAAAATATTATAGCGAATGAATCATATACTAGAAATGATCATAATGAGGGTATTTGGATCAATCCAACCATTTGTATTGTTAAGAGACGGGTAGAACATATTCCAACCAAGAAAAGAAAGAGGCGTTAGTGAAAAAGGTACTAGTTATAAAATTATAGCTTATAATATTAATTAGTTGTCATGTTATATATAGCTTATATCATTCAATGGATTATGGATTATGGATTTTTATATTTATCATTTCATTTTTGTTTTTTTCTTTCTTACAGGTCAAATGGCTAGTAACCAGGAAGACACACACGAGACACATTATACAAATGAAGCTCAGAATGAAGCTTCGAATGTAGAAAGTGAAATAAAACGAGGAATAACTATTATGAAGTCAATCATCCGTGCTAGAGATAAAGGGATCAAATTTGATGTACATTGGAGTGATGAGAACCAACTAATTGAGCCTAACGGTTCAATGTTGTCTTCATACATTGGTTCACTTGTCCGTCAGCACATTCCAATTACCAGTGATAATTGGAGGAATCCATTGTTGCAAGCTGGTAAAGATAAGATATGGAATGAGATACAGGTACTTACCAAATATGATTGATGTTATTAGATTTTTGTTGACGATTAAGTCTTTAATTTACTTATACTAACACACTTTATGTTTATATGTGTATTTGTTTTTTTGTAGAGGTCCTTTAATATTGATGAAAGCCGGAAAAAGTATTGTCTTCAATTGGACGGAAAGAGACACAGAGGGTTTCGAGCCTTATTATCAAACAAATATCTTAAGGATGAGGAAATTTTTTTTGTAGAAGCAGAACTTCCACAGTTGTATGCGGACTTGATTACACCGGAAGAATGGGGCACTTTTGTAGCCAAACGGAAAACCGAAAAATTCAATGTAATGTTATCTTGTCATGTCTATTAATTGTATTATATACTTGTTGCATTAGTTTGTTCTGATATGAATTAAACTTTCTTATCCAGGATTTGAGTGCCATTAATCGCCAAAGAGCATCAAAACTCGCGTATCCATACAGAAAAGGGCGTTTGGGATATGCACGGTTACAACAAAAATTGGTAAGTATATATTAATGCTATGATTTTATTAATTGTATTATTGTGTTATAATTGATGAACTTATTATTTAACTAAATGTGTAGTTAGAAGAGATGAAAAGTGAAGAATCATCACTTCCAGATCATGTTTTGTGGAAGGAAGCTCGTGCGGGTAAGGATGGAGTTGTTAGGGAAGATGTTCAGCATGTTTATGACGAATGTGCGGGTATAACATTATGTCTTTAATTTAATCGAAATTTTATTGAAATATAATTAATTTTTAATCCCCACTAATAATTTTCAATATGTCAATGAATTTCAGGAGACTCTATCTAAATCCTTAACCACAGATGAGGAGGATTACAGGAGCATTCTTAGTCGAGTACTAAATGCTTCTGAGTATTCCGGTCGGGTGAGAGGTAAAGGATTTGGTGTGACTCCATCTTCCTTATATAAGCAACCTAAGAGAAAAAATCCCAGCAACCAAGAAGTCATGCAATCATTGGAGGAACTAAAAGTGCAAGTCCGTGAATTTCAAAAGGATAAAGAGAGATATGAGGCGGAAAAGCGCGGTTCCGGGTTGAAAGATACTAGTGACAAAGCTAGTATCAATTGTCAAAATAAAATTCCCGAGGTAATTAGAACATATTTATTTTAATTAAATTAACACATTTATTTTAATTGACCTTTATACACATTAACAATTACATATTTATTATTGCTTCAGGGCATTTCATCTTGTCAGCTGTATTTGTCGTTACCGACTTATTGCATGGTTGGCAAGGGAAAAGTGCATAACAAAGTGGGAGAGTTACTTCACTATAAACCGTTCCCTCATGGATATCTGAAAGTGTCGGTTGATATCGCTTTAAATATGGATGCGGTACTACCTATGCCTGACTCGGTTTCAGAGGTTACATTGCTGCGAGATTCAATAGGTTCGTTTGTTGCATGGCCGTTAGACCTCATTTCCATAGATGATGAGGTATGTTGAAAACCATTACGAATCTCTTAGTATTCAAATGTCAATTCTGAACCATTATGAAAATCATTCTGAACCATTACGTACATTTTTTTTACATGGTAATGTTAGACTCCTACAAAATCTGCAGCTAAGGATAAAGGGGTTTTGCGGCAAAACGAGTTTGTTTCATCACAAAGAGAGGTACATTTTAAGTGTTATTCTATTATTCGAATTCAAAAGTTTCATGATTTTCTACTTTACGTAACTAATATGATTGTTAGGTTCCTGCTCAAGCTTCACAACAGGCCAGCAAGAAAAAAGCTCCTAATAGGACTGTGCAGGCAAAAAGAGCTCCTCTTCGCTTTCAGTCGTGTCTTGAAACACTTGTGGCAACATCAGATGTGATGGATGGTGTTATTCGTCAAATAGACATGGACGAAGGTGTTTTTGGTTTTCCTCATTCCGAGATAATCGGAAGAGAGGACATGGAGCAGATTTTCAAGCATCTTGAATTAGGCATCGGTGTTATGCATACATACATCTGGTACTCCGATCAATCTATTATTTATTTAGTTGAACATTTTATTTACACATTTCAATGAAAATAGTCTAATGTTTATTATGTTTTTATTTAAGGTGCTTGTATGAAAAATTGATGCGCGGGACGCAATTGTCAAACAAATTCCGTTTCTTGTCTTGCACCTGTGTCAATGCACCGGCAATTGGTATGAATCCACTTTCAGTAAGAGACCGCTTAATTGAGATATTTATGGCCAGTAAGCCAGAAAGTTTGTTTCTTTTACCGTATAATACTGGAAACGGGTAAGATTTTCATTCTAATTTCATTATAATCTTTGTATCTTTTGCGTAGAAATTATCCATCTAAACTTTTGTTATATTTTACAGTAGACACTGGTTGTTGGTTGCCATTAATCCTACAAGAGAAGTGGTCTATTATCTGAATTCATTAGATCATGATTGGTCAACATATGAAAGTATGAAGTGAGACGACCTATGTCCCATTGGTGGAATTCTAATTAATCGTATTCAAATTATGTATTAAGAAAATGTAAATAAAATTTTCATAACCAAGAAGTAACATAAAACAGACATTTTTCATATATGTTCATATAGCTTTTGTACATCGTTGTGGCACTGCCACGCCAAAAGGAACCAGACTAAAGATCCCAAAGATAACCCAAATGTACCCACAACATATGGCGACGACTGACTGAACCCAAAATGGACATTATACTGGCTGTACAAACAAAAATGCTCTCATGTCCAAACTAGTCGCCATTCCACCTCTATAAGGGCGAAGGTCTAGGGATCAGATGGGTGATAAGATGAAGTTACTGAACCCTCAACCGAGGTCGGCTGATCCCTAGACACATGTCGTGTTCCATGTCTACGGCCTCTCCCACGGTAAACCTGGCCAAACAGCCGACGATAGGTACGAGCATCACCACCTACACGTCTTCTGCCCAGGTTCTGTGGGTCGAGCTCATGGAAACGACGATGGCTCTCCCAAATACGGTGGAATGGTAACCTCTGAGTAATTTGGACTGGAGCGGTGAATAAAGCGTCATACATCCCCGGACTTCTATATATATAAGTCACTAAGCCGGTGAATGTTAAAGTATCATTAGCCGCATCTATCCTCCATCCTTCCGCGTCCTCGTCGCCCTCATGGTACCGTATCTCAAGGGTGCTCCATAAGCATTGACCCTGAGCTACGTTGATATGGGTCGGAAAGTGTCCTGCCATCTGTAAAGTTGTACCACGAATACAAAACATAGAGAATATAGGGCTAAGATTTTCGTACAAGTATAGAAAATTGGGATTGAGTGTAAAATAGGAATACATATGTCAAACACAGATAATCAATCAAGCGTGTTATCTCCAACTGTTTACTTGTAAATCAGGGTCTAACTATCCTAATGCATTTCTAAGTTATATGCTGATTTAGGCCAATAAACGCTGTCAAGGACAACCTCCCAATTACCGAGATCAGATGTCACGAGACCACATGCCACCAACGTTCTCCCATTTACCAAGAGCAACGCCACCTGACTTCACATGGAGTCTAAGTGTTATAAGTCGATTGCCCCTAGGAAAACAGGCCAAGATCTCCTTATCTTGCCAAGTGCACAGTAATAATCCTCGTCAGGATTCAGGCGGCTAATCAACCTCGTGCGCCCATACACACGGCAGTGGACTTACACTTTCCTAAATGCAAATCTATATGAACTTCCATTCAGATCCTGAAAAATATCCCTTGGTAGTAATTTAATCTTTAAGAAAGCTTGTTTTAATTCTCACCTCACACAACCTTACAGTAAGTTCAGTTTTGTACAATAAATAGTGTATGGTTGACTTCCCAGGAAAGAGAGGCAACCGTAAAGGACATAGTCTACCAAGTCTTTCCTTAGCCAGAACCCAACCGAATACCGCTATTCAATGTACTACACTTCCCTTCTGTAACTGGGGATTCTACACTTAATAGCTCATGTTGTTGTCGTTTTTCATCTCAAGGAGTAATAGATCATTTTCTTAGTCTAACAATCACAATCATTCAAGTATCACATTTAAACAATTAATCACATAATGCAAGCACAATACATCCTCAAATTATCATAGATCATTCCTGTGATAAATAATTAAGGCCGGCGTAACCTCGTTAAGTGATTCGTGAAAATCATTATCCGAGAATAGGCTCTCCTTACTTATTTATCTCTAGTGTAGGGCTTGGGGAACCACTACACACATATATATTAAGCTATTTTACGCTAACCGTCCCATGTGTACGGAATCTTGCCCCCACCTTTTGTTATTGGAGACGTTGTGAGAATTTCCTCAGACGTTGTTTTTGAACCTTGAAAAGAACCTAATTTCCATTGATCGTCGGGTTAGAAAAATAAATTGAAAATAATTATGTGTTTAGTTTTTAAATGTTAATTAGACTATACCCTCGTTTATATTTGATAGGTTTTTAAAATTTACCGAGAGTATAACCCTAATAACATTTTTCTTTATAATAAAATTAGTGTGAAAATATTAGAATAGTAGTTAAAATATTAGAACTAAAATGTATGCATAACAACATACCGATACAAAGAAAACTACCGACGGAGTCTTGTTAAATGTGGATTTGCACCAAAACAAAACTTAAATAAGATGCAAAGAGTTTATGTATGAAATTAGAGAGAGATTTTAGGTGTGAATGAAAATGGTGGTAAGACCTTGGCTATTTATACTAGTTTTTACAAAATAAAATATTAATTTTTTTCCACAAAATGATGAGTTTTTAAAAGTAAAAATTGGTTGGCTTCATATAATTTATCCAACACATAATATTAGGGAGAGGTGTATAATATTAGATTTATGACTCAAAAGTTATTAATTGTGTATTAATTTAATTGGTCCAAATAAATACCATATAGACTTATGAGGTGTTAAATACTAGATTTTTCTATGCATATTTTGTTAAATTAATGTGCTAGATTTTTCTAAGAATATTTTAGTAACTTAAAGTATAAATTGACATATATATCATATATGTCCTCCTATTTTCGTTTTCCTATTTAAATTTTTTTTTTTTTTTTTTTTTTTTTTTTTTTTTTTTTTTTGTAATAATAAAATTTATAATAATTATTTAAAAATCTTAAAATTGAATTCGTAAAATTTAAGGATGTCACATTACTATCCCCCATAAAATAAATTTCGTCCTCGAAATTTAACGTACCTAAAAATAAATGAGGATATTGTCGTCGCATCTCTACTTCCCTTTCCCAGGTTGAGTCGCCTGTTGCTTCGTCCCACATAACTCGAACCAATGGTATCTCTTTCCCTCGAAGTACCTTTACTCTATTGTCCACAATCCTAATTGGTAAAGCTTCGTATTCTAAGTTATCCTTAAGTTCTAATGTTTCATATTCGATAATGTGGGATGGGTCTGGATAATATCTCCTCAATTGAGAAATATGAAATACGTCATGAAGATTAGATAGATGAGGGGGTAAAGCAATATGGTATGCTACTGGTCCAACTCGGTTTAGAATCTGGAAAGGCCCAATAAACCTTGGCGTCAACTTTTTGGTCTTGATTGCTCGTCCAACTCCTGTCCTAGGAGTAACTTTTATGAACACATGATCATCTTTTTCAAATTCCAAAGCTCTTCTTCTTTTATCACTATAACTCTTTTGTCTATCTTGTGCAGCCTTCATCTTATCTCTAATAATTTTAACCTGATTTGTTGTTTGTGCTACAAATTCTGATCTAAGAATCTTATTTTCTCCAATTTCGTACCAACACAAGGGGGTTCGACATTTCCTTCCATATAATGCTTCATAGGGTGCCATGCCTATACTCGAATGGAAACTGTTATTGTAAGTAAATTCGATTAAAGGTAGAAACTCGTCCCAACTCCCTTTATGTTCTATAACACAAGCTCTTAGCAAATCTTCTAGTGATTGAATCGTCCGTTCTGATTGACCATCTGTTTGTGGATGATAAGCTGAACTCAGTCTTAACTTAGTTCCTAACTCCTGATGTAGTTGATTCCAAAACTTTGACGTAAATCGAGGATCTCGATCACTCACTATACTTGCTGGAATTCCATGCAGCCTTACGATATCTCTGATATAAATTTGTGCCAACTTCTCCAAGCTATAAGTTTGACTGATAGGAATGAAATGAGCTGACTTTGTCAACCGATCAATTACAACCCATATTGCATCAAACTTCTTCTGAGTTTTTGGTAATCCAACTATAAAATCCATAGCAATTCCATCCCACTTCCATTCTGGAATATCTAACGATTGTAATAACCCAGCTGGTTTCTGATGTTCAATCTTTGCTTTTTGACACACCAGACACGACTGAACATATTTTGCTATTTCCTTCTTCATTCCAACCCACCAAAACATTTTTCTTAAATCTTGATACATCTTGGTGGATCCTGGATGAAAACTTAACTTACTATTATGACCTTCTTCAAGTATTAATCTCCGAATTTCCTTGTTTTGAGGTACACATAGTCTTTCTCTAAATCTTAGTATTTCATCACCACCTATACAAAAGTCTCCACCCTGCCCATTTTCTATCATTTTCTTTATATTCATCAACTGTTCATCCGTCTTTTGTGCTTCTTTAATCCTATTCAAAAATTCACTAGCTACTACGGTAGTACCCAAGAACATCTTTCCTTGAACAAATTCTGCACCTAAATTCAAACTTACAAATTGTTGAATCAAATCTTCTTCCTTTAGCATCATTGCTGACACATGGAGGGTTTTTCTGCTCAAGGCATCTGCTACAACATTGGCTTTTCCTGGATGGTAGTTCAATTCAAAGTCATAGTCCTTTAAGAATTCCATCCAACGTCTCTGTCGCATGTTTAGATCCTTTTGATCAAACAAATACTTCAAACTTTTATGATCACTCCATACTCTGAACTTTGATCCATATAAGTAATGCCTCCAAATCTTCAAGGCGAACACAATTGCTGCTAGCTCTAGGTCATGAGTAGGGTAATTTCTCTCATGTGTTTTTAACTGTCTCGATGCATAAGCTATCACCTTGCGTTCTTGAATCAACACACAACCCAATCCTTGGTATGATGCATCACAATACACATCGAATTGTCCCAATGGATCTGGTAAGGTAAGAATTGGAGATGAAGTTAATCTTTCTTTTAACTTTTGAAAACTTTCCTCGCACTCCTTTGTCCATTCAAAGCTTTTACCTTTCCTCGTCAACTGAGTCATAGGTAAAGCGATCTTTGAAAATCCTTCGATGAACCTTCTATAATATCCAGCTAGTCCCAGAAAACTTCGAATCTCCCCAACATTCTTAGGACTTTCCCACTTCGTCACTGCTTCAACTTTACTTGGGTCAACTGCTATACCTTGCGCACTGATTACATGACCCAGAAATTGCACCTTCTTCAACCAAAACTCACATTTTGAAAATTTCGCAAACAACTGTCGGTCCTTCAATATTTGCAATACAATCCTCATATGCTTTTCATGCTCTGCCTCATTCTTGGAGTAAATCAAAATATCATCGATGAAAACTACAACAAATTGATCTAAATATGGCCTAAAGATCCTATTCATGTAATCCATGAATACAGCTGGAGCATTAGTCAAACCAAATGGCATAACTAAGTACTCATAATGTCCATATCGGGATCTAAAAGCTGTCTTTGGAATATCATCCTCCTTCACCCTAATTTGATGATATCCTGACTTCAAGTCAATCTTTGAGAATATCGATGCTCCCTTCAATTGATCCATCAAGTCATCGATTCTAGGCAATGGATACTTATTCTTTATGGTAGCTTTGTTAAGCTGTCTATAGTCCACACAAAGTCTAGACGAGCCATCTTTCTTCTTTACAAACAAGATAGGAGCTCCCCATGGTGATACACTTGGTCTAATAAATTCCTTCCCCAACATGTCGTCTAATTGCTTCTTTAACTCTGCCAATTCTGATGGTGACATTCGATAAGGAGAAATAGAAATCGGCCCAGTGCCTGGAACCAAATCTATAGCAAATTCTACTTCTCTAACTGAGGGTAATCCTGGAACGTCTTCTGGGAAAACTTCCGAAAATTCACACACCACTGGGATGTTTTCCACACTTGGGGTTACTTCCGTTGACATAGAAAACAACATCATAAATTTCTGAGTGAGAGCTTCAACCTTCTCGACTTCCCCACTATCTTCTTCAAACATTAAAGTTTTCTTATTACAACGCAAGGTTACATTATTGGATGATAACCAATCCATCCCTAAGATAATGTCTAGATCATGAAGTGGGAGAACTATAAGGTTTGCTAGAAACTTCCTATTTTCTATTGTTATTTGACAACCTACGCAGACTGAACGAGTTACCATCTTTTCTCCTGATGGTGTGGAAATGATTAGATTTTTATCTAAATCAACAGGTCTTAATTTCAAGAACTCAGCGCAAGTTGTAGAAATAAAAGATTTTGTAGCTCCTGAATCAAACAACACGGATACTAATGTATCTTCAATTAAGCACATACCTTGAATTAAATCATCAGATCCAAGGGCTTTAGAACCTCTAACAGTAAACACCCTCCCACTGGTTGAGTTGTTGTTCGAATTCTGGAGTTTTTGACCTGCACCTGTGCCACCACTCGTTCCTCCTTTAGCCTCCTTGTTTCTTTGGTTGTTTCCTTGGCCTCCTTGTTGATTTTTCCATTGAGGGAAATCCCTAAGGAAGTGACCCCTTTGACCACAACGAAAACAAGTTCCCGGTTGTCTCTGAGGACAATCCTTGTTGAGATGTGCTCCCCCACAAGTGAAACATTTCAGCTCCGATCTTCTGGAAGCATTATTCTGATATGGTGTTATTCTTTGGTGCAACTTTCCTCCTTGTTGAGGCCTCCCTCCTTGACCTCGATTAAAGTTCCCTTTATTATGGTTGTTTCAGATTGGTCCTCCTGATCCATATTGATTCTTACGATTATCAATACCTTCAATCTCCAAGCAACGTTCAGTTAGCTCATTGAAATTTCTGATATGCAGAGGTAAAACAGCCCTCTGTATATCGTACCTCAACCCATCCTGGTATTTTTCACACATCCATTCCTCACTTGGATGCAACTTATAAAATTCTGAATATTTCAAAAGTGATTCAAATTTTCGGGTATACTCTCCAATAGACCATGATCCTTGACGCAGGTTGCTAAATTCTCTTTCTTTATCCTTCCTTGCTAATTTGGGAAAATACTTTCCAAGAAACACTTCCTTGAATAGATTCCAAGTGATCTCTCTTCCTTCTTCCTCTAAAAGTCGATGCTTTCCTCTCCACCAAGCCTCAGCATCTCCAGTTAGCATGAACGTCCCATAGCCAACTCTTCTATTCTCTCTACAATGGATGAAAGCAAAAATCTTATCTATTTCTTGCAACCATTTCTCCGCACCCTCGGGATCACACTCACCGCCAAACTGTGGTGGTTTTCCTTTCAGAAAGGAGTTTAAACCTACATCTTCATGTACATTTTCCCTTTGTGGTTGCTGAAAAAGTTGTTGATCTCTAGTAAGTTGCAGAATTTGACTATTTTGTTGTGTTTGAACCAACACCGCTGCAGCAAGCTCACGGATATCCCTAGTGTAAGTTTGGGTGTTTGTTCCTGTCTGGGAATGATTTTCCTGTCCTACAGGGATGGTATCTCCTCCTTCCGGAGTCGCTTCACCGAAATCTCTATTGGTACCGCCTGTATTTCTAGTAACCCTACCAGTGCCTCTACCGGCGCCTCTACCGGTCCCTCTACTAGCGCCCCTACCACGTTCCGAGTTACGGGTGTTTCGAACCATAACTTCCTGAAAAAGGAAAAGTTAATTGGTTCAATCATTCATAAGATATAAAGAATATGTATATAAATATTTATATATCTTATGAATGAATCTTATTTGATAAGGAAGTTGGTCTTCTGATTTGAAGACTTAACTCCATTTTAACCTATTTGAGAACTCGCGAAAATGGGAAGTTAATCCTACGAAACAATGTTATCATCCGATGTGGAATCAAACATGACACAGCCAGTATACCTTTGCTCCCTATCGGTCCGAACTGAATTGACCAGCTCTGATACCATAAAATGAGACGACCTATGTCCCATTGGTGGAATTCTAATTAATCGTATTCAAATTATGTATTAAGAAAATGTAAATAAAATTTTCATAACCAAGAAGTAACATAAAACAGACATTTTTCATATATGTTCATATAGCTTTTGTACATCGTTGTGGCACTGCCACGCCAAAAGGAACCAGACTAAAGATCCCAAAGATAACCCAAATGTACCCACAACATATGGCGACGACTGACTGAACCCAAAATGGACATTATACTGGCTGTACAAACAAAAATGCTCTCATGTCCAAACTAGTCGCCATTCCACCTCTATAAGGGCGAAGGTCTAGGGATCAGATGGGTGATAAGATGAAGTTACTGAACCCTCAACCGAGGTCGGCTGATCCCTCGACACATGTCGTGTTCCATGTCTACGGCCTCTCCCACGGTAAACCTGGCCAAACAGCCGACGATAGGTACGAGCATCACCACCTACACGTCTTCTGCCCAGGTTCTGTGGGTCGAGCTCATGGAAACGACGATGGCTCTCCCAAATACGGTGGAATGGTAACCTCTGAGTAATTTGGACTGGAGCGGTGAATAAAGCGTCATACATCCCCGGACTTCTATATATATAAGTCACTAAGCCGGTGAATGTTAAAGTATCATTAGCCGCATCTATCCTCCATCCTTCCGCGTCCTCGTCGCCCTCATGGTACCGTATCTCAAGGGTGCTCCATAAGCGTTGACCCTGAGCTACGTTGATATGGGTCGGAAAGTGTCCTGCCATCTGTAAAGTTGTACCACGAATACAAAACATAGAGAATATAGGGCTAAGATTTTCGTACAAGTATAGAAAATTGGGATTGAGTGTAAAATAGGAATACATATGTCAAACACAGATAATCAATCAAGCGTGTTATCTCCAACTGTTTACTTCTAAATCAGGGTCTAACTATCCTAATGCATTTCTAAGTTATATGCTGATTTAGGCCAATAAACGCTGTCAAGGACAACCTCCCAATTACCGAGATCAGATGTCACGAGACCACATGCCACCAACTTTCTCCCATTTACCAAGAGCAACGCCACCTGACTTCACATGGAGTCTAAGTGTTATAAGTCGATTGCCCCTAGGAAAACAGGCCAAGATCTCCTTATCTTGCCAAGTGCACAGTAATAATCCTCGTCAGGATTCAGGCGGCTAATCAACCTCGTGCGCCCATACACACGGCAGTGGACTTACACTTTCCTAAATGCAAATCTATATGAACTTCCATTCAGATCCTGAAAAATATCCCTTGGTAGTAATTTAATCTTTAAGAAAGCTTGTTTTAATTCTCACCTCACACAACCTTACAGTAAGTTCAGTTTTGTACAATAAATAGTGTATGGTTGACTTCCCAGGAAAGAGAGGCAACCGTAAAGGACATAGTCTACCAAGTCTTTCCTTAGCCAGAACCCAACCGAATACCGCTATTCAATGTACTACACTTCCCTTCTGTAACTGGGGATTCTACACTTAATAGCTCATGTTGTTGTCGTTTTTCATCTCAAGGAGTAATAGATCATTTTCTTAGTCTAACAATCACAATCATTCAAGTATCACATTTAAACAATTAATCACATAATGCAAGCACAATACATCCTCAAATTATCATAGATCATTCCTGTGATAAATAATTAAGGCCGGCGTAACCTCGTTAAGTGATTCGTGAAAATCATTATCCGAGAATAGGCTCTCCTTACTTATTTATCTCTAGTGTAGGGCTTGGGGAACCACTACACACATATATATTAAGCTATTTTACGCTAACCGTCCCATGTGTACGGAATCTTGCCCCCACCTTTTGTTATTGGAGACGTTGTGAGAATTTCCTCAGACGTTGTTTTTGAACCTTGAAAAGAACCTAATTTCCATTGATCGTCGGGTTAGAAAAATAAATTGAAAATAATTATGTGTTTAGTTTTTAAATGTTAATTAGACTATACCCTCGTTTATATTTGATAGGTTTTTAAAATTTACCGAGAGTATAACCCTAATAACATTTTTCTTTATAATAAAATTAGTGTGAAAATATTAGAATAGTAGTTAAAATATTAGAACTAAAATGTATGCATAACAACATACCGATACAAAGAAAACTACCGACGGAGTCTTGTTAAATGTGGATTTGCACCAAAACAAAACTTAAATAAGATGCAAAGAGTTTATGTATGAAATTAGAGAGAGATTTTAGGTGTGAATGAAAATGGTGGTAAGACCTTGGCTATTTATACTAGTTTTTACAAAATAAAATATTAATTTTTTTCCACAAAATGATGAGTTTTTAAAAGTAAAAATTGGTTGGCTTCATATAATTTATCCAACACATAATATTAGGGAGAGGTGTATAATATTAGATTTATGACTCAAAAGTTATTAATTGTGTATTAATTTAATTGGTCCAAATAAATACCATATAGACTTATGAGGTGTTAAATACTAGATTTTTCTATGCATATTTTGTTAAATTAATGTGCTAGATTTTTCTAAGAATATTTTAGTAACTTAAAGTATAAATTGACATATATATCATATATGTCCTCCTATTTTCGTTTTCCTATTTAAATTTTTTTTTTTTTTTTTTTTTTTTTTTTTTTTTTGTAATAATAAAATTTATAATAATTATTTAAAAATCTTAAAATTGAATTCGTAAAATTTAAGGATGTCACATTACTATCCCCCATAAAATAAATTTCGTCCTCGAAATTTAACGTACCTAAAAATAAATGAGGATATTGTCGTCGCATCTCTACTTCCCTTTCCCAGGTTGAGTCGCCTGTTGCTTCGTCCCACATAACTCGAACCAATGGTATCTCTTTCCCTCGAAGTACCTTTACTCTATTGTCCACAATCCTAATTGGTAAAGCTTCGTATTCTAAGTTATCCTTAAGTTCTAATGTTTCATATTCGATAATGTGGGATGGGTCTGGATAATATCTCCTCAATTGAGAAATATGAAATACGTCATGAAGATTAGATAGATGAGGGGGTAAAGCAATACGGTATGCTACTGGTCCAACTCGGTTTAGAATCTGGAAAGGCCCAATAAACCTTGGCGTCAACTTTTTGGTCTTGATTGCTCGTCCAACTCCTGTCCTAGGAGTAACTTTTATGAACACATGATCATCTTTTTCAAATTCCAAAGCTCTTCTTCTTTTATCACTATAACTCTTTTGTCTATCTTGTGCAGCCTTCATCTTATCTCTAATAATTTTAACCTGATTTGTTGTTTGTGCTACAAATTCTGATCCAAGAATCTTATTTTCTCCAATTTCGTACCAACACAAGGGGGTTCGACATTTCCTTCCATATAATGCTTCATAGGGTGCCATGCCTATACTCGAATGGAAACTGTTATTGTAAGTAAATTCGATTAAAGGTAGAAACTCGTCCCAACTCCCTTTATGTTCTATAACACAAGCTCTTAGCAAATCTTCTAGTGATTGAATCGTCCGTTCTGATTGACCATCTGTTTGTGGATGATAAGCTGAACTCAGTCTTAACTTAGTTCCTAACTCCTGATGTAGTTGATTCCAAAACTTTGACGTAAATCGAGGATCTCGATCACTCACTATACTTGATGGAATTCCATGCAGCCTTACGATATCTCTGATATAAATTTGTGCCAACTTCTCCAAGCTATAAGTTTGACTGATAGGAATGAAATGAGCTGACTTTGTCAACCGATCAATTACAACCCATATTGCATCAAACTTCTTCTGAGTTTTTGGTAATCCAACTATAAAATCCATAGCAATTCCATCCCACTTCCATTCTGGAATATCTAACGATTGTAATAACCCAGCTGGTTTCTGATGTTCAATCTTTGCTTTTTGACACACCAGACACGACTGAACATATTTTGCTATTTCCTTCTTCATTCCAACCCACCAAAACATTTTTCTTAAATCTTGATACATCTTGGTGGATCCTGGATGAAAACTTAACTTACTATTATGACCTTCTTCAAGTATTAATCTCCGAATTTCCTTGTTTTGAGGTACACATAGTCTTTCTCTAAATCTTAGTATTTCATCACCACCTATACAAAAGTCTCCACCCTGCCCATTTTCTATCATTTTCTTTATATTCATCAACTGTTCATCCGTCTTTTGTGCTTCTTTAATCCTATTCAAAAATTCACTAGCTACTACGGTAGTACCCAAGAACATCTTTCCTTGAACAAATTCTGCACCTAAATTCAAACTTACAAATTGTTGAATCAAATCTTCTTCCTTTAGCATCATTGCTGACACATGGAGGGTTTTTCTGCTCAAGGCATCTGCTACAACATTGGCTTTTCCTGGATGGTAGTTCAATTCAAAGTCATAGTCCTTTAAGAATTCCATCCAACGTCTCTGTCGCATGTTTAGATCCTTTTGATCAAACAAATACTTCAAACTTTTATGATCACTCCATACTCTGAACTTTGATCCATATAAGTAATGCCTCCAAATCTTCAAGGCGAACACAATTGCTGCTAGCTCTAGGTCATGAGTAGGGTAATTTCTCTCATGTGTTTTTAACTGTCTCGATGCATAAGCTATCACCTTGCGTTCTTGCATCAACACACAACCCAATCCTTGGTATGATGCATCACAATACACATCGAATTGTCCCAATGGATCTGGTAAGGTAAGAATTGGAGATGAAGTTAATCTTTCTTTTAACTTTTGAAAACTTTCCTCGCACTCCTTTGTCCATTCAAAGCTTTTACCTTTCCTCGTCAACTGAGTCATAGGTAAAGCGATCTTTGAAAATCCTTCGATGAACCTTCTATAATATCCAGCTAGTCCCAGAAAACTTCGAATCTCCCCAACATTCTTAGGACTTTCCCACTTCGTCACTGCTTCAACTTTACTTGGGTCAACTGCTATACCTTGCGCACTGATTACATGACCCAGAAATTGCACCTTCTTCAACCAAAACTCACATTTTGAAAATTTCGCAAACAACTGTCGGTCCTTCAATATTTGCAATACAATCCTCATATGCTTTTCATGCTCTGCCTCATTCTTGGAGTAAATCAAAATATCATCGATGAAAACTACAACAAATTGATCTAAATATGGCCTAAAGATCCTATTCATGTAATCCATGAATACAGCTGGAGCATTAGTCAAACCAAATGGCATAACTAAGTACTCATAATGTCCATATCGGGATCTAAAAGCTGTCTTTGGAATATCATCCTCCTTCACCCTAATTTGATGATATCCTGACTTCAAGTCAATCTTTGAGAATATCGATGCTCCCTTCAATTGATCCATCAAGTCATCGATTCTAGGCAATGGATACTTATTCTTTATGGTAGCTTTGTTAAGCTGTCTATAGTCCACACAAAGTCTAGACGAGCCATCTTTCTTCTTTACAAACAAGATAGGAGCTCCCCATGGTGATACACTTGGTCTAATAAATTCCTTCCCCAACATGTCGTCTAATTGCTTCTTTAACTCTGCCAATTCTGATGGTGACATTCGATAAGGAGAAATAGAAATCGGCCCAGTGCCTGGAACCAAATCTATAGCAAATTCTACTTCTCTAACTGGGGGTAATCCTGGAACGTCTTCTGGGAAAACTTCCGAAAATTCACACACCACTGGGATGTTTTCCACACTTGGGGTTACTTCCGTTGACATAGAAAACAACATCATAAATTTCTGAGTGAGAGCTTCAACCTTCTCGACTTCCCCACTATCTTCTTCAAACATTAAAGTTTTCTTATTACAACGCAAGGTTACATTATTGGATGATAACCAATCCATCCCTAAGATAATGTCTAGATCATGAAGTGGGAGAACTATAAGGTTTGCTAGAAACTTCCTATTTTCTATTGTTATTTGACAACCTACGCAGACTGAACGAGTTACCATCTTTTCTCCTGATGGTGTGGAAATGATTAGATTTTTATCTAAATCAACAGGTCTTAATTTCAAGAACTCAGCGCAAGTTGTAGAAATAAAAGATTTTGTAGCTCCTGAATCAAACAACACGGATACTAATGTATCTTCAATTAAGCACATACCTTGAATTAAATCATCAGATCCAAGGGCTTTAGAACCTCTAACAGTAAACACCCTCCCACTGGTTGAGTTGTTGTTCGAATTCTGGAGTTTTTGACCTGCACCTGTGCCACCACTCGTTCCTCCTTTAGCCTCCTTGTTTCTTTGGTTGTTTCCTTGGCCTCCTTGTTGATTTTTCCATTGAGGGCAATCCCTAAGGAAGTGACCCCTTTGACCACAACGAAAACAAGTTCCCGGTTGTCTCTGAGGACAATCCTTGTTGAGATGTGCTCCCCCACAAGTGAAACATTTCAGCTCCGATCTTCTGGAAGCATTATTCTGATATGGTGTTATTCTTTGGTGCAACTTTCCTCCTTGTTGAGGCCTCCCTCCTTGACCTCGATTAAAGTTCCCTTTATTATGGTTGTTTCGGATTGGTCCTCCTGATCCATATTGATTCTTACGATTATCAATACCTTCAATCTCCAAGCAACGTTCAGTTAGCTCATTGAAATTTCTGATATGCAGAGGTAAAACAGCCCTCTGTATATCGTACCTCAACCCATCCTGGTATTTTTCACACATCCATTCCTTACTTGGATGCAACTTATAAAATTCTGAATATTTCAAAAGTGATTCAAATTTTCGGGTATACTCTCCAATAGACCATGATCCTTGACGCAGGTTGCTAAATTCTCTTTCTTTATCCTTCCTTGCTAATTTGGGAAAATACTTTCCAAGAAACACTTCCTTGAATAGATTCCAAGTGATCTCTCTTCCTTCTTCCTCTAAAAGTCGATGCTTTCCTCTCCACCAAGCCTCAGCATCTCCAGTTAGCATGAACGTCCCATAGCCAACTCTTCTATTCTCTCTACAATGGATGAAAGCAAAAATCTTATCTATTTCTTGCAACCATTTCTCCGCACCCTCGGGATCACACTCACCGCCAAACTGTGGTGGTTTTCCTTTCAGAAAGGAGTTTAAACCTACATCTTCATGTACATTTTCCCTTTGTGGTTGCTGAAAAAGTTGTTGATCTCTAGTAAGTTGCAGAATTTGACTATTTTGTTGTGTTTGAACCAACACCGCTGCAGCAAGCTCACGGATATCCCTAGTGTAAGTTTGGGTGTTTGTTCCTGTCTGGGAATGATTTTCCTGTCCTACAGGGATGGTATCTCCTCCTTCCGGAGTCGCTTCACCGAAATCTCTATTGGTACCGCCTGTATTTCTAGTAACCCTACCAGTGCCTCTACCGGCGCCTCTACCGGTCCCTCTACTAGCGCCCCTACCACGTTCCGAGTTACGGGTGTTTCGAACCATAACTTCCTGAAAAAGGAAAAGTTAATTGGTTCAATCATTCATAAGATATAAAGAATATGTATATAAATATTTATATATCTTATGAATGAATCTTATTTGATAAGGAAGTTGGTCTTCTGATTTGAAGACTTAACTCCATTTTAACCTATTTGAGAACTCGCGAAAATGGGAAGTTAATCCTACGAAACAATGTTATCATCCGATGTGGAATCAAACATGACACAGCCAGTATACCTTTGCTCCCTATCGGTCCGAACTGAATTGACCAGCTCTGATACCATAAAATGAGACGACCTATGTCCCATTGGTGGAATTCTAATTAATCGTATTCAAATTATGTATTAAGAAAATGTAAATAAAATTTTCATAACCAAGAAGTAACATAAAACAGACATTTTTCATATATGTTCATATAGCTTTTGTACATCGTTGTGGCACTGCCACGCCAAAAGGAACCAGACTAAAGATCCCAAAGATAACCCAAATGTACCCACAACATATGGCGACGACTGACTGAACCCAAAATGGACATTATACTGGCTGTACAAACAAAAATGCTCTCATGTCCAAACTAGTCGCCATTCCACCTCTATAAGGGCGAAGGTCTAGGGATCAGATGGGTGATAAGATGAAGTTACTGAACCCTCAACCGAGGTCGGCTGATCCCTCGACACATGTCGTGTTCCATGTCTACGGCCTCTCCCACGGTAAACCTGGCCAAACAGCCGACGATAGGTACGAGCATCACCACCTACACGTCTTCTGCCTAGGTTCTGTGGGTCGAGCTCATGGAAACGACGATGGCTCTCCCAAATACGGTGGAATGGTAACCTCTGAGTAATTTGGACTGGAGCGGTGAATAAAGCGTCATACATCCCCGGACTTCTATATATATAAGTCACTAAGCCGGTGAATGTTAAAGTATCATTAGCCGCATCTATCCTCCATCCTTCCGCGTCCTCGTCGCCCTCATGGTACCGTATCTCAAGGGTGCTCCATAAGCGTTGACCCTGAGCTACGTTGATATGGGTCGGAAAGTGTCCTGCCATCTGTAAAGTTGTACCACGAATACAAAACATAGAGAATATAGGGCTAAGATTTTCGTACAAGTATAGAAAATTGGGATTGAGTGTAAAATAGGAATACATATGTCAAACACAGATAATCAATCAAGCGTGTTATCTCCAACTGTTTACTTCTAAATCAGGGTCTACCTATCCTAATGCATTTCTAAGTTATATGCTGATTTAGGCCAATAAACGCTGTCAAGGACAACCTCCCAATTACCGAGATCAGATGTCACGAGACCACATGCCACCAACGTTCTCCCATTTACCAAGAGCAACGCCACCTGACTTCACATGGAGTCTAAGTGTTATAAGTCGATTGCCCCTAGGAAAACAGGCCAAGATCTCCTTATCTTGCCAAGTGCATAGTAATAATCCTCGTCAGGATTCAGGCGGCTAATCAACCTCGTGCGCCCATACACACGGCAGTGGACTTACACTTTCCTAAATGCAAATCTATATGAACTTCCATTCAGATCCTGAAAAATATCCCTTGGTAGTAATTTAATCTTTAAGAAAGCTTGTTTTAATTCTCACCTCACACAACCTTACAGTAAGTTCAGTTTTGTACAATAAATAGTGTATGGTTGACTTCCCAGGAAAGAGAGGCAACCGTAAAGGACATAGTCTACCAAGTCTTTCCTTAGCCAGAACCCAACCGAATACCGCTATTCAATGTACTACACTTCCCTTCTGTAACTGGGGATTCTACACTTAATAGCTCATGTTGTTGTCGTTTTTCATCTCAAGGAGTAATAGATCATTTTCTTAGTCTAACAATCACAATCATTCAAGTATCACATTTAAACAATTAATCACATAATGCAAGCACAATACATCCTCAAATTATCATAGATCATTCCTGTGATAAATAATTAAGGCCGGCGTAACCTCGTTAAGTGATTCGTGAAAATCATTATCCGAGAATAGGCTCTCCTTACTTATTTATCTCTAGTGTAGGGCTTGGGGAACCACTACACACATATATATTAAGCTATTTTACGCTAACCGTCCCATGTGTACGGAATCTTGCCCCCACCTTTTGTTATTGGAGACGTTGTGAGAATTTCCTCAGACGTTGTTTTTGAACCTTGAAAAGAACCTAATTTCCATTGATCGTCGGGTTAGAAAAATAAATTGAAAATAATTATGTGTTTAGTTTTTAAATGTTAATTAGACTATACCCTCGTTTATATTTGATAGGTTTTTAAAATTTACCGAGAGTATAACCCTAATAACATTTTTCTTTATAATAAAATTAGTGTGAAAATATTAGAATAGTAGTTAAAATATTAGAACTAAAATGTATGCATAACAACATACCGATACAAAGAAAACTACCGACGGAGTCTTGTTAAATGTGGATTTGCACCAAAACAAAACTTAAATAAGATGCAAAGAGTTTATGTATGAAATTAGAGAGAGATTTTAGGTGTGAATGAAAATGGTGGTAAGACCTTGGCTATTTATACTAGTTTTTACAAAATAAAATATTAATTTTTTTCCACAAAATGATGAGTTTTTAAAAGTAAAAATTGGTTGGCTTCATATAATTTATCCAACACATAATATTAGGGAGAGGTGTATAATATTAGATTTATGACTCAAAAGTTATTAATTGTGTATTAATTTAATTGGTCCAAATAAATACCATATAGACTTATGAGGTGTTAAATACTAGATTTTTCTATGCATATTTTGTTAAATTAATGTGCTAGATTTTTCTAAGAATATTTTAGTAACTTAAAGTATAAATTGACATATATATCATATATGTCCTCCTATTTTCGTTTTCCTATTTAAATTTTTTTTTTTTTTTTTTTTTTTTTTTTTTTTGTAATAATAAAATTTATAATAATTATTTAAAAATCTTAAAATTGAATTCGTAAAATTTAAGGATGTCACATGAAGGATGTGGTTGATACGTAAGTGAGATTGTTCGAAATATTCGTGGGTATTTGTATATTTAATTATTTCTGTGAGATTGTTCTAAATTTACGTTTTTCTTTTATAGAGCAATACTAGTATACCAAGCACAAAGAGAAGCTCAAGTAGCACGGGCTAAAACAACCAGCGTTACATGGGTCGAAGTGGAGGTATATTAATTTTCACAATGTTGCTTATTAGTGATGCTACTTGATAACATAAAACAACTATATATTAATTCTTATTTGTTTGTATATGTGTAATGTCCTCGTCAGCGTAATAGCATAGACTGCAGGTATTTCGTTTTGAGGTTTATTAGAGAAATCCTTCAAATGGATCGATTAGAGATTCCTATCATGGTATGCATGGATTTATAACTGTTGGAGTAAGCCTTAATAGCCAATCAATATTGGCTTAATATGCTTTTGTATCTTGACCTTGATAAATATTTTGTTTGTTAATATATATACTTATTAGGCATTGTATTTATTATGTTATATGTATATGACATAATAAAGTCCTTAGAATAATTAGTCTATTAATGACCTATTAAGTGTGACTTAATCGTGAGACCTCATTAAACATAAGGACGTTATTCTTAAATTATCCGTAGTCTAGCTTTACTGTTAAATAGGACAACAGTAATGCATAGAGACTATTATGTGAGTAGATTGATGACTGTATCTCACAGGTCATAGATATGAGATATCAAGTTTTCACGTAGGTATAAATATTAGGAGTAATATTTATACTTGATTGACCCACCATGAGAATACTACATAGTTTGTTATGTAAGTGTCATAAGTTATTCTCATAGTGATAATGGTGTATACCACCCTTCGACCTGAAACCACTATGGACCCTAGATGAGGAGTCGAGTACTTTATTACCAATCAAACGTTGTCCGTAACAGGATGACCATAAAGATGGTTGATGGGTGCTTTACAAATCATGCTAAGGGACATGAGTGACCTAGATGGGATTTGCCCCTCCTACATATACGGGAGTAATATCTGTGGGCCCCTTGATAGAGTATGACTGTAAAATGCATGACCGTGCTCAAATAAGTCGATATCAGATATTTAGCTTATTTGTTATTATCAAGTATACTTGGGGATCAAGGAATAAAATATTGGACTATACAAGGGTGACACATTCTATGCCTTGTGTTCAATATAGATATAAAGGCAAAAGGGTAATTGTACACATGATCATTATCACATAAAGGTTATGTCAGATCACACGACATTCTCGTCACTTGGGTAGCAGTGATGTGTTGCTAGATACCGCTCACTGTTTATAATATTAAATATGTGATTTAATATTATTGCCAACGTTACGAGAACCTACAGGGTCACACGCAAAGAGTACTGACAATGGAACGAATGATTAAATTAAATAAGATTTAATTTAATTAGATGTTAATTGTATTATTTAATAAATTAACAAAATATAATTTATTTGATTAAATATGATTTAATTAAATAAATGAGAATTGACAATTGATTAAATTAAATATGATTTAATTTAATTAATATTTATTTAAAAGAGTTTAATTAAATATAAACAATATATTATTTAATTAAAATAGTTTTAATTAAAATAAGATTGGGCTTGTTTTGGAAAAGCCCAAAATAAGAGCATTAGGGTTTTAGAAGCTCTCTATAAATAGAGGAGCTCTTTTCCCTACCAATCCTAATTGTCAATTTTCTCAGAACAAGAGACGGCTAACACCGTGTTCCATTTTGTATTCGCGTGGACTTCGTAGAGACGATGGTATTTTCCACGTTCGTGATCAAAGTTAAAGCACGCTTCAAGAGGTAATTCGGAATCCTTATTTGTGTTTGATTTGTGATTAATGGTTTAATCAAGATTCGTTTATCGGGATTGTTCCGCTAAGAGGTTAATTTTTTTTTGAAAAATTCCTCTTAAATCCCAACAGTGGTATCAGAGCTTCAGTTCTAATTAAATCATTATATTCGAATATGTCTAATAATTATATAATGATATAATTATATTAGTGATTGAATTGGATTCAAATTATGTTTTTATATTGCGATACATGTTGATCGTAATGTTGTCGCAATGTTTTGGTCTTAAAATTGAAATAGTTTATCGATTAAAGGCTGAATGATTGACGTTGTGCCATGATTTTGTTTTAGTCTTAAAATTAACGTTTACAGCATATGTGTTTTATGTAATAGCCTATTTTTATTGCTATTTAATTGCATGTATAATGCAATGGACAAGAGATTGAGATTGTGTTGCTGTAAAAGCATCCATTGGTTGGGCTGTCGTAAAGCAAGGTAAACCGTAATGGTTTTTCCATTCATTTGCTGTAAGCTGCATATGCTTGTTCTGAAGACTAACAAGGTTAGGCTAGTTGACTATTATTTTATATTAATAATAATAATAATAATAATAATAATAATAATAAAAGGTTTATTATTATTTATCAATAAAATAATAAAGTGTTTATTATTTAAAATTAGATATTGACATTATTATTTGTATAATTTGGATGTCGGTGTTGACTATGCTTCGGAATCCGACATTTGTATGGTGAAGCAGCGATACATCGATAATCCATAAGTGATACAAATATAATTGATAAATTTATATATGATATAAATATTTCTAATGCGAAGTTAGTGTATTTGATACACTATTTTGTTTCGTCCATTGATTAGTGTAATGATTGTTATACATTTGAAAGGTCAATGTGCATTCTGCTTCGGAATCCGGCATTTGTATGGTGAAGCAATGACATTTTGATCAATCATATTGAATAGTCGATCATTACGTTTTGATGGTATGAATGCTTATGCATTAGGGTTTGTGACGGTGCAAGAGTTGTGCCTTTAGAGTTCACAAAAACGTCAAGTGTTGATGCGTCAATATTTATAATTGGATAATCTATTATTATTGATTATTTAATTATTTAATTATTAAATAAATTGGTATACGGTTATGACCTTAGATTTTGGCGTTTGTTTATTTTAAATACGACTTGCGTGTCGTGATTTATTCTATTTAAATACAACCTACGTGTCGTGGTTTATTGTAATTAAATACGACCTTCGTGTCGTGCTATTTAATTATTATTTTATTTATTTAAATATTATAAATTGTTCGAGTTCAAGAGTTGAAGAGAAGACAACGCCAAATGATGATGTCGGTGGAGAGGCTTGAGAAGCTTGCTCGTGGGTCAAAGAATTGTAATAAAGTAGTTTATTTAATTCTTGCATTTTAGGTGGTTATAATCGTATTTCCAACTTTTATTTTATGTATGTGATGCGTGAAATGTATGTTTGTATGTGTGTGTATAAGATACACAATTATCTGAGTGTATGAGATACACAAACCGGTAAGACCAAATTTAATTAAAATCCCTTCAATTAAATATTAAGTTAGTTGCTTTCCAAAATTTAGCACTCATCAAGACTAGTATCGAATAATGTAGGTTTCGCCTTACGCGAGGTGCATGTTTTATATTAGTAAGGTGCGATGGGATAAATGTAATATCCAACTGCTAAATTTTTGGGTTTGACTTAACTAAACTAATTATAATATGATTATATATGTTTAGAAGCAAGAGTTGAGAACAATCCAAAAGATGGATTAGAATAAAGAGTTATTCACTCAATTGATAAAATTCGAGAGTTGTATTAGATGCAATTGGAAAGAGATCCTACCTAAATAAACGGAGTTTTGTGTAATCCGCCTACGCGGACTTAAAACAAAGTGAAATATGGATCTCAACCCGCTAGAAAATCTTCCAGCGGGATTTTTCGAATCAAATGTTGAGGGTCATTTGTTTTGAGTAAAAATAGTGGGAGCATTCTAATAAAAGTCCTTATTAAAATGATTTTGATACAATCTTTTTACACGTTTTTGTATTTAGAATTTCTTTTGCATTTTATTTTATATTTTACTGTGAAATGTCCTTATGAAGGATGTAAGGATCAGAAAGGAGTTTCTGAATTGGTACATAAATTGAGAATTATTCTCAAGCACGAGAAAAATTGTATGTTCTCGAACAACCAATTCCTAACAACCGAATATAACTAGATTTTTAAGAATGATACTTATGAGAAGGATCAATTCGAATGTCTAGATATAACATATCTCATAATTGTAGTCGTCACAGAGAATGATATGATCATTAACCACGAGAATTTTCTTTTAAAACAAGAAATACAAGATATGAGAAATGTAATATTTCAAGGTCTTTTCTATAAAAGTTAGGAATCCAAATGGATCTAAAATAGTTTTGAGATTTCAAATTTGGATTTATGATAGACCAAATAGTTGGTCACAAGTGTTATTTGAGATTGTCTCGAATTGGTATATTAGATTCATTATGAATGAATTTTAAATATATCCACCACATCTTGTTGAAAAGAAAATAAAGTAGTTTATGATGCTAAATAGATCAATTATAAAAGGAATGAGATTCATTTTATATTCCTTTGAATTTTGGCAGAAAAACATGGTTATAAAGGAAGATAGTGATTTCATGTGTTGAAAGAAGAAAACTGTTAATGGTTATCAAAAGAGTCAAGTAGAAGAAAGAAGTAAGACTTTTTCTTCATACGATTTGTTATAGAAATTCAAATTGTCTACTTACATCTTGAGTATGTGATACTAGATGTTGATCTTACATTTATAAGAATGTGAAGAGTCTCTTAAGAAGTAGGACATTGATTATAATTTGAGTCAGCTTACGTCTATAATGGAACAATATGTTTCATTGACTATAAGAGCTTATGATTAGACTTAAATTAGAGCTTGGAATGAAACCAAATAATTGTTATTAAGTTTCATTTAGTGTAAAAAAAACATTAATTCTAAGTCTTGTATTGACAAGATGAGGAGTGCAGGTTTTGATAATGGACAAGTGTTGTCATGATTATCCAAACAATGTTTTCAATACTTAATCATGTAGTAGATTTTGAATTCTACAATCTTTATAAGCTCATCTATAATAAATATGGGATGGATCAAATAAGATTTGAAACTTACATATTTGACACGAGTTAGAATTCTTTTGAGAAGAGTTCAATTGTGAAGTAGAAGGAAACAACTCAATAGGGTATTAAGGTCATGCGAATTGTTCGCTATGGTAAATACCTATATAAAGAATATAATGACCATTTAGATCTTATCATGTTTGACATTGATCGATTTAAGATAGTTCAATTATATCTTTGTGACTCTTTTATAAATTATTTTACATACAATTATATATATCCATAACCAATTCCATTTAAAGTAGTCATAGAGACACCATATTTAATACGGAGGTAAGAGTACCTAGTTTGTCTTTATGATCATCTGGATTGTAAGGTTTATTAAGTAAACTTGATTACAATCTAGATGAAGATGTATTTATGGATGTATCTCAGTGGAAATAAGGGACACATATTCTATAACACGTTATGGGACAAAATTGTTTTATCGATAGAGCTGGAGTCTTCCTTTAGAGACATTGTGTATCTAAAGGAACCAGTGGGAGTGATATAGAACTTGAAGAAATTCAAGCACCAAAAAATACATACATGAGAATGGAATATGAACCAATTCAACAATGGAATTGTTCTTGGATCATTTGGTTCATGTAGCACAAGATCTAGAAAATATCATAAATGATCGTGATTCTAAAAGAAGAATAAGTTGTTTAAATTCAATTAAGGATTAGAGCAAACTTCTTGGAGATGAATATTTTTTTTATTAATGAAGTTTTATGAAAACTTGGATTAATAAATGTCAAGTTTAAATCTTGTGCACACAAGAAGGTTAGTGGGAGTATTTGCATTAATCTAATACAGTATGTAGGAGACATACTGATCATCAAAACAAATTCCCTACAACACCAATGTAGGACATGGTTAAGGAAATGGTTTTGATGAAATGCTTAGGTGAGGTTTCCTAAAAGGTTAGGAATCATAATCTATAGAGATAGATAGTTGATGAATCTCAACCCTAGCATAAGTACATATTCTAACGAAGTGTTGAGACACTTAATATGCATAATATCACATTAAGATTATTGTATGTGGATCATGATGTATTGTCTAACGGACAATGTCTTACCTCATTTGATGAGAAAAAGGACACCATGATATGTACTGCACTAGATGCACCATATGCTATGAGCATAAACAATAAGTACCAAAATGATTGAAGTGTTCATCACTAGATCACTATCAAGAAGGTCTAGGAATATCTTAAAAGTACATGATGTTCCTTTTCTTGAGAGTATATGAGAATAATCATTGTAAGGGAGTTACAAAAATGTTATTCCAAAACTTATGAACTATATATTCATATCACAGTATAAATTAAATGTCATGCTTGGATGACAATTGTATAAGCTGAAAAGGGTTTCAGACAGTTGTCATTTCTTGTACAAAGGTCAAATATATGATTTGGATCGCTTTGCCAATTCTTGGGGAGAAAGTTGTGTTTCTTGTATTTCAGATCCTATTGATCTCATTCACGATGATAATGGGTTAATCTTGCAAGTTCAGAAAATTAGATCTCACTAGCGATCCATGTACGTATATTTTGACATTTCTTTTTCTCTTCGATAGAAGATCGAAAGTTGAAATTGAAAGAGGTGCATATTACCAACACAGGAAAGAGTTCCTTATACCCTAATAAAGTATCATACATAGATGATACTTAACACACACAATGAGCAGACAGATGTTAAATTAATATCTGATTGGCTTTAGTGCTAGTGGGAGATTGTTGGAGTAAGCCCTAATAGCCAATCAATATTGACTTAATATGCTTTTGTATCTTGACCTTGATATATATTTTGTTTGTTACTATATATACTTATTAGGCATTGTATTTATTATGTTATATGTATATGACATAATAAAGTCCTTAGAATAATTAGTTTATTAATGACCTATTAAGTGTGACTTAATCGTGAGACCTCATTAAACATAAGGACGTTATTCTTAAATTATCCGTAGTCAAGCTTTACTGTCAAATAGGACAACAGTAATGCATAGAGACTATTATGTGAGTAGATTGATGACTGTATCTCATAGGTCATAGATATGAGATATCAAGTTTTCACGTAGGTATAAATATTAGGAGTAATATTTATACTGGATTGACCCACCATGAGAATACTACATAGTTTGTTATGTAAGTGTCATAAGTTATTCTCATAGTGATAATGGTGTATACCACCCTTCGACCTGAAACCACTATGGACCCTAGATGAGGAGTCGAGTACTTTATTACCAATCAAACGTTGTTTGTAATAGGATAACCATAAAGATGGTTGATGGGTGCTTTACAAATCATGCTGAGGGACATGAGTGACCTAGATGGGATTTGCCCTTCCTACATATACGGGAGTAATATCTGTGGGCCCCTTGATAGAGTATGACAGTAAAATGCATGGTCGTGCTCAAATAAGTAGATATCAGATATTTAGCTTATTTAATATTATCAAGTATACTCGGGGATCAAGGAATAAAATATTTGACTATACAAGGGTGACACATTCTATGCCTTGTGTTCAATATAGATATAAGGGCAAAAGGGTAATTATACACATGATTATTATCACAGAAAGGTTATGTCAGATCACACGACATTCTCGCCACTTGGGTAGCAGTGATGTGTTGCTAGATACCGCTCACTGTTTATAATATTAAATATGTGATTTAATATTATTGACAACGTTACGAGAACCTATTGGGTCACACGCAAAGAGTACTGACAATGGAACGAATGATTAAATTAAATAAGATTTAATTTAATTAGATGTTAATTGTATTATTTAATAAATTAACAAAAAATAATTTATTTGATTAAATATGATTTAATTAAATAAATGAGAATTGACAATTGATTAAATTAAATATGATTTAATTTAATTAATATATAATTAAAAGAGATTAGTTAAATATAAAAAATATATTATTTAATTAAAATAGTTTTAATTAAAATAAGATTGGGCTTGTTTTGGAAAGCCCAAAATAAGAGCATTAGGGTTTTAGAAGCTCTCTATAAATAGAGGAGCTCTTTTCCCTACCAATCCTAATTGTCAATTTTCTCAGAACAAGAGACGGCTAGCACCGCGTTCCATTTTTTACTCACGTGGACTTCGTAGAAACGATGGTATTTTCCACGTTCGTGATCAAAGTTAAAGCACGCTTCAAGAGGTAATTCGGAATCCTTATTTGTCTTTGATTTGTGGTTAATGGTTTAATCAAGATCCGTTTATCGGGATTGTTCCGCTAAGAGGTTAAATTTTTTTTGAAAAATTCCTCTTAAATCCCAACAATAACTTAGGATTTATTTTAATATTTATCGGATATGTCATATAATTTATTATTTTAAACTAAATAATGCATAATTTGTTTTGTTATGTAGTACTTTGATGAATACGCGTGTTCTCATTACACGAAGGATAAATTGCAAGAAATTAAGGAGGAATTGTGCGAATACCTTATTGGAAAAAGAATCACATAAGGTATAGGATTATGGGATTATGTGAATGTATAGTTTTGTGAATGGTTTATTGGATTGTATAGTTTTGTGAATGGTTTATGTTATTTATGTGATTTTGGATTGTAATTGTATAGTTTTGTGAATGGTTAATGTAAATGACTTGAATTATAATGGAAATGGTTTATGTGGTTTATGTGATTTATGGGATTAGTGGAAATGGTTAATGAATCATACTAGAAATTGTTAATGGAAATGTGAATTATACAGTTTTATTGAAATGGCTTGAATTATACAGGTTTCTGCATTAAAAAACGGTTAAAATGGGATTTTTAAAAAAACTCATCAAAATTATACGTACAGAAAAGACAGCGCTTTCTAGAAAAAGCACTGCCTATAGTTCACAAAAGAAAGCGCTTTTTCTAAAAAGCGCTCTCTAAAGGTATAGAAAAAAATTCATTAAAATTATAGGTATACATTAGAGAGCGCTTTAAAAAGCGCTGTCTAAAGGGGGACAAAAGAAAGCGCTTTTTCCTGTAAAAGCGCTCTCTAAAGGTATATAAAAAAAATTCATTAAAATTTTATACGTATACATTAGACAGCGCTTTCAAAAGCGTTGTCTAAAGGTCCACTTTAGAGAGCGCTTTTAAAGGAAAAAGCGCTGCTAAAGGCCTATTTTAGAAAGCGCTTTTAAAGGTAAAGCGTTGCCTAAAGTAGGCCTTTAGCAGCGCTTTTTCATAAAAAAAAAACGTTATCTTTACCTACGACAGCGCCACCTTAGGCAGTGCTTTTAAGCGCTGTTAAAGGCTAAAAAAAGTGCTGTCGTAGCTCTTGTTTGGCATAGTGCCTGCGTGGGTGGGTGCGAGTCAAGAATGATAAGGAAGTCAGGGAAATGATGTTTGGGCAGAATGAAATCAGCCTGCTAGTTGTAATCAGTAGTTAGAGAAGTTGTACCAAATGTTGTGTTAAATGTTTCTTGTTAGTATTTTTATCTTTGTTGATTTATGTTGTGTTATTTATGTATGTGGTGTGTCATTTAATGAAGCATAATGTTGTTTGGTTTGTGATATTTGATTTGTTGCTATTGATATTTGGTACTCAATGATTAATGGTCTAGAAAAGGGAGAAGTTTGATATTAATATGAAAACAATACATGGTAATAAAATAAAACACTAACGATTACTTGTTCCCACATTGGGACACCTGGTTCGGTTGTGACCAGTTTGACGACACACGGAACATTTTCTCTCAAGCTTATCAAAGTTATCCATTTTCGTTCTAATACATGTGCTCACTGGGCAGTCTTTTTTGTTCCTCCGCATTCTTGGGTTATGGAAAATTTGATCTCCTTCATAAACTGGCCAATATTCATCGTAAGGCAGCACTGGAAAGCTTGTGCTGTAAACCCCAAAAAGGGTTGCAACCCTGTAAACGTCGGAAAAAAGAGCGTAAGCGTCGTGGCGCACATTAGAACATGCAGCGATAACATGTGAGCAAGGGACACAGTATGCTTGAAACTTTCCGCAGTCACACCAACCGTTTAGTAGGTTGACCTTATAATGTCCCATAGGCTTCCCCTCACCATGGTCCTTTGTTTCCTTCACATTAAAAATATTGTTAGTGTAGTCAAAAACTCTGACATGATGTGTGCCGGATTTTGTTGTTTCTTCTTTCATCACCTTGAGGCAGTTTTTTGTAAATGTCTGACCAGAATTCAACACAACACTCCACTTTGCACCCCTTTCAGCAAATAATGATCCCAATCTATAATATATTGCACTTACCAATGCTGTAATGGGAAAATTACGGGTGCCTTTAAAGACAGCATTCAATGACTCAACAAGGTTGGTAGTCATGTGACCCCAACGTCGACCCCCGTCAAATGCCCTCGTCCATTTTTCGACCGGAATATTGTCTAGCCACTTTAAAGCATCAGCATTCGCCATGCCAATTTCAGACCGGTAGTAATGAAATGTTGGTTGGTTTAATGCATACCCTGCATTAAAAGAAAATTTTATCAAATATACTTATTGGTTTAATGCATATCCCAATCCATACCAATTTCCATATGCGACCAAGTAAGTATATAAATTTTTTTCTATATATTTTTTCCTATAATTTTTACTAACTACTTATTTATTTTATAGGTGGTCCGCATATGGGATGAATTACGAAAAAACCCCTCACTATTATGCTCCTGGATATCAGACATTCTTCGATCATTTCGTGGAAGACGACGTATTATCTTTAACGCTTATACTACTATCATTAAAATTTATTTATATTTTTTTATCTCTAATCCTTTTTTAACTACATTACAGTTTCTATGGAGGCCATATCTGGAACTTGAAGTTGACGATCTGACTGAACGAGACATGTGGAGTTCTAAAACCTTCATATTTTGTTTCACTTATGTTGAAATGCATCATTCTTATAGGGTGAAACTCCAATTTGGGATTCACCAAGACATTCCTGGTCCACCTACGTGCATGGAGAGGTACCACAAGAGTATGACGAACGAGGTGTGGAAATTCCCTAATTGGAGAGCCATAACAGAGAAGAACAACAATGGATAATTCGTCGTCAAACTATCCTATAGGGAAATTTGTAGGAGTAAGACCGGCCCCGGTGTGTTTGTCTTAGCATTTCTAAATGGACTCCGACTCTATGATCATGACTAGCCGATCTATTTGTTTCGTCGAGCTTTGCTCTTTTACTAACTCGGTCTCAAGAAATTTCTAGTATGCATAATATGCTTCTTCCGATCTTAAACCTCGGCTAGTCAAACAAATTTTCTGGGATGTACATAAGCCCCCCGAGCATGAAATCTAAAAGTTTGAAATGTTCGGACAAAAAAAGTCCAAAATTTTTATTTTTACCTAAGTTTATGGTCAAAGCTTTCTTCGGTCCTCTTATGTTGTGGTACTCGTTTTTAGTGACATGTCTTAATTATAGCAGATGTGATAACGTATTTATATCAAATTCTTCCTTTCTTCATAATGATGATTTTTTATAGGGAATTGATCCCTTTCAATGATCTCAAATGCTTCACGTTTTTTGAGTCCTTAAGAGGATTTCCTCCTGATTAAAGTCATCCCTTCATCTTCTGGTTCATCATCCACTGGAATAATTTATTCCTTTTTTCAAAGCAATCTTCAGAGTTTCCGTTCATTCTTCAAGATCACGTATACTTACTTTTTATTTATCTGTTATGCGTTCTTTTATTCAATGACTATTATTGATGCATGTGATGATGATACACATGTATTAAGAACCTTGAGTACTCGGGAAATAAAAGATCTTTGGGACTTTTATGTGAGAGGACATAGGGATACTCTAAACCAGGCCAAATTTGATCGTATTGTAAAGGAGGCTTACAGTAATATTCCCGCCTCTTTTAGTGATTCTGATTCCAAATCTTCTCATCAGGTTCATCAGTAGAGGTGTTGATGAAGATTATGGACTCGTTTGATCCAGAAGTAATGAGTTATGATCACAGCTCCATTGACGAGGTGGAGATTGCAAAACTTCGATCTTTGAGGAATGTTTCCTCTACTGGGAACGAAGACGGTGTCATTTTGGAACCTTGTATTATGGGGGAACGTGTTTGTATAGTTCGTCCAAGATGGGTTAAAGATGAATATTTCCATTTCTACGTCGGGGTATTGGAGGATTTTAAAATCCATCTTCCCTTTACCGACTTTAAATCTGATATGTTAAGAACTAGGGATGGAAAACGGGCATGCGTTCTTCGTTTAGGCCCGCCCCGCAAATACACACAGAAAAATGGGTTGGGGTGGGGCGGTCATAGTTGAGGATGCGGGCCTAAAACCTAGGCCCACCCCGCAAAAAAGTGAGGCGGGGCGGAGAAAGCCCACGGACACTGCACCTTTTAAGCCTAAAAATACAAAATTTTATGTAAATGCTCATGCCCGCAAAAGCCCGCGACGAAAACAGGGTGTGGCGGGGCGGACACCTTAGAGGGTGAGGGCCTAAATCCTTGGCCCACCCCGCACTAAAGTGCGGGTAAAACGGGCATGCCCAACGGGCCGGGCCCGTTTTGCCACCCCTATTAAGTACCTTGAATACTTCCCCTTCTCAACTTCGTCCTAATAGCTAGGGGTTTATCAAAGCTTTTGAGATAGTTTTTGAGGTCATAGATATAGATCCCACCATAGACTTATTTTTTTCTTTTATGAAATCAAAGGTGTTGAGGAAGGTGGTTGGGTGACAATTAGCGGCCTTCCTGGCCATAATTTTTGCCATCCCTATACCACCAATTATAAAGGTTTCAAAGACCAGTTCTTTCGAGTTAGGAGTGGACCGAGATGTCCTCGGGTCAGTTTTCTTATTTATTTAACCCAAAGTCCACTTTCGGTGTCCGGGTTTGATTTTGAAAAACTAAATGACCAAGAAATTAAATCTTTGGCCATATTAGATTCTTTTTGTATGATGAAGGTCCGGGATCTATTGTCATTACCCGAAGAACAAGTTCTTTCTTTTATGGGTAATACTCATTATTTTCTTTTTTGCATTACTTGGGGTATTGCCCTACATTC
Source organism: Lathyrus tuberosus (assembly GCA_022829125.1). Classification (NCBI taxonomy): domain Eukaryota; kingdom Viridiplantae; phylum Streptophyta; class Magnoliopsida; order Fabales; family Fabaceae; genus Lathyrus; species Lathyrus tuberosus. Next base: position 6,078,979 of record JALAZF010000384.1, read on the forward strand.
TCCTAACCTCTTTCCTCATTTTGTTTGTAGGAAAAATGAGTAACATGTCTGTGAAGGAACGGAAAAAGTTAATGTTGGAAGCCCGGGCGACGAGGAAGGTAGTCGGTCAAACTGCTGCTAAATCAGACCTGTCCAACTTAGAAACCCTGATACTGAAAAAACGAAAGATTTCCCCGAGCAAAGCAATCCCAAGTGTTTCAAAGCCTCAAACTTCAACCCTTTCTCCATAGAGGGGACCTCGTTCGAGCTCCCCAAAGATGATGAAAATTTTGATGAGTGACGAGGTTTGCATAGTCGATTGGGAAATTTCATCTTTGATGCGTGAGACTAGTGGAAGCGACCAAACCAGGCCATCCAATGAATTTAAGTTCTGGAGTAACAACTTTGATGGATTGATGTTCCTTTACAGTCATCTGAATGCTACTAAAGATATGAATAAGGTGAAGACCATATGGTGCTAGAAACTGACCCAAAGTATCAGTTCTTATCTGATGTGATGTGTTGTCCTAACTCGAGGTTTGTTTGAGGTCGGGGATGATTATGAGCAGAACGAGATCAAACTTAACCAAGAGATCGATCATCTGAAGGAACAAAAGAAGACGCAGGTGGATAAAAGATTCGACCTGGAGAGACAATTATCGGAGGAAAAGATCAAGAGGGAGAAGCCAAAGGTTAGGAGGTAGGAATTAAAGTCTACTATTGATAAGCAATCCGAGGAGATAAAATTAATTCTTGATTCAAATGACCAGTTGCAAATTTCTTTGCAGAAAGTTCAAATCGACGTCCTTGACGCAGACGATGCTGCCTTTGATAGGGCAAAGGCTTAAGTCTTATGTCTCTATCATGATCTTGACTTGTCCGAGATGGATTTCTTTAAAGTTGTGGTCAATGGCCATCTCGTGGACATGGAAGAAGTTGATCCCTCTCCCACTGATGAACTGACCCAGGAAGACCGAGTTGACGTTAACCCCGAAACTGTTGGTGAGGACAAGAATGAAAAATAGTTTTTTATCCATCAGTTTTGTAATGTTTTTTAAGAATGCTAGTTTTTTTCCCTTTTGTTTTTATATCTGTGTCCTGCTATGACCCGTACTATGAAAATTTTATATTTTTTTTTATGTTTTATAGGTTTCCTCTATAATTTATCTTTATAATTGTTTTCCTGAAATGGTTCTTTGGGGAAGCCCTGAGGGTTAAAAAAGTTTTTAAGCATGCATGACTTAGTCAAAAACTTCTTTAATAGCTAATTTATATATTTATGCTTCGATAAACTTAATTGGAGACCTTTATGTGATGTATCAACATACTTGGATTGCTTATTAAACTTAGATTAATTGGCCTATGACCTTGGCTACGATAAACAAAGCCCGACCAAAAGTCCTACCTTATGATTCATCCAGATATCTTTTTACAAAAAAGCAAAATCATTGACCTTTAATTATGCCAGAGGCTTCACATTACTTAGCCCGGCCGCAGCCGATTATGCTAGAGGCTTCAAGTTGTTTGGACTTCGTTTACGCCAGAGGTTTTAAGTTACTTAGCCCAATCGCAGCCGATTATGCCAGAGGCTTTAAGTTGCTTGGACTTCGTTTAGGGAAGAGGTTTCAAGTTACTTAGCCCGGCCGCAACCGATTATGCCAGAGGCTTCAAGTTTCTTGGACTTTGTTTAGGCCAGAGGTTTTAAGTTACTTATCCCGGTCGTAGCTGCTTATGCCAGAGGCTTCAAGTTGTTTGGACTTCATTTAGGGATCGTGTCCTAGGACAAGTTTACCTGTTTTACACAATATATTTTCTTTAACTATGTGTGCCTCGTTAAAAATCCTTGCTCTTGCAAGGGAAAAGAGTGCATTCCCATAATTTTTATTTATGATGTTTATTACAAAGCCTAGTTAAGATAAAACTTAATACTAATTACATTCCAGGTCCTAGATATTTCAATATCCTTTAGACTTTCGAACTTGTAAGCCTCATTATTGAACCTCTGACTGATACGAAAGGATCCTTCCCAATTCGGAGCTAGCTTTCATTCCTTCTTGAAGTCACGCCACCTTCTTTATCATCAGATCTCCTCTATGAAATCCCATTTGTTTGACCTTGATATCAAACCTCCTGATAATTCTTTGTTCGGGTGCAAATTCCCTAAAGTAGGTCGTCTCCCTGATTTCATCCCATAAACTTATTGAGTTGTCTAGGCTTATCGAGCTGATGCTTTCCTCAAAAATAAGATGTCTCTAAGTCGGAGTGTTGACCTCAATTGGTATCATTGTATTATCTCCATAAATCGTCCCGAAAGGAGTCTCCCGAGTAATTGAATGATGCGTAGTGTGGTAAAACAACAAAATTTCATGTATGATTTCATCTTTCTCCCTTCTTATTCTGGACAGGATGATTTTATTTGTTGTCCCATCCTCTTCCCTTCTAGTGAAGTGGTCGACAACCCTTTTTCGCTCCCGGGATTTTTATCCAAGTACAAACGCGAAAGTGGCGCGGAAACAGAGTCGCCAGCAATGTGTATTTATCCCAAGAAAGAGAAAGGAAACACTGCGTAAACCTGAGGGAAGGAAAGAACGAGGTCTCGTGACCAAGAGAAATGGGTAAGGGAGTCGGTTACGCGAGGGGAAGGTATTAGCACCCACATGCATCCATCGTACTCGATGGGATCCACGCTTGTTGTCTCGATCAAAGGGTGTAAGGAACTGGAAATCAATTGCTAACTGGAGAACTGGAAATGAAAGATAAAAAGGAGAAGGGAGGGGAGAAATAAATGACTCGATAGGACATTATCGTTGTCCTAGGCCTACGTATTCCCTCAGTGCAAAGGGAAAGTCAGAGTCAACGTAGTTTGACGGACTACGGGGAAGGTAGCTCGTCGAGATATCACATCTCGTGCTTACGTATCTTTAATCAGACGAGAAAGAAGAATCAGAGCAAACATAGTTTGGCTCAACAAGGGTTGCTTTGTTTGTGTTTTTTAATGGAAACTTCGGAGTGCATATTCCAGTAGTTAGGTGTTGCAGCTCGTTGTAGGGAGACTTAGGCGTTACCTGTTTGCAGTAGAACGAACATGACGAGTCCTTAAGAATGGAATGAAGGAGATGAGAAGAGAATTGTTTGTTTGTTTTTGTATTTTTAAAAGAAGTTTTTTGATTATTTTGTGTTTACAACGCATATTGTATTTAAGTCTTTCACGTAGGATCGAATGCCTCACATATCGACCCAAGACGGGACGTATGATAAACATTCTAAAAAAGTGAGAGAAAACCCCTCACTATCTTATTCTTACATGAAAGGCTCAAATACAATATATGTTATGCCTTTATTAGATGTTTTGCTTTTTGTTTTGAGGTGAGGAGAAGAGAGACTCAAAGGTTAAGAAAGGTAAAAGTCTAAAGGGAGACTAATAATCCTAAGAGTTATCATGCTTGGATGTTCCTAATGGTTAAGTGTGGTTTAGAAACCTAAGTCTAAAAGAAAAGAGAAGAAGAGTGAGTTCTAATTTACTTCAAAGATGGAAGTTAAGTTAAGAACTCAAAGGGAAGAAAGCAATGAAATGTCAAAGAAGCATAAGATGCTTATCAAAATCACAACTTGAAAGCTTAAAATAGATAAGAAAAGAGGTTATATGTGGGTTCTCTCCCACACACTTGACTTACCATTAGCCCCTGAAAATGTTAGCAAAACAATTTACAAGTGAAGAAATAAGGAGAGAAGAACAAGTAAGAATCAAACAAGTTAGGAACTAAAGAAGAAAGTTCATAAAGGTTGAGAAAGCTTCAAGGTCAGAACTTATACCCTAAGAAAGTCCTCTAAGGTTAAGATATCAAACATAAACAAACTATACACTAACAATGTCTTAAACAACAAAGAAATGCACCATAAAAGTAATTGATGAAAGATGAATGATTATGCAAGATGAACATGCACTAATGCCTAATGAAATGTCAAAGCCAGAATCATACATCATATATGAATGTCCTATAATGCATATGAATGGGCATACAAATTATGAAAATGAATGATCAAATATAAGAAGTTAGATGAAGAAGAAGTGAGAAGAGAAGAAACAAGTTTCACTTAAAGAAAAGAAGTAACATGGAACACAAGTTAAAGTGGAAAACCAAAAATAGATGAACATGGATCATAGATCAGTACCAAATGACATTTATGATGTAATTATAATGCAAGAATTAATCATACAAGATGCATATGCAAACCACATTAAAACTAGTTAAGAAAAGAAAGATGAATAAGGTCAAACATAAACAAGTATGCAAGATGATATAAATGAACATTTAAATGCATGAGATGATTATGGGTCAGTAGCATACCAAATATGAGATGCAATTAGAATGCATGAATAGGCATTGATGATTCAAGTACAAGTCATGTTAATTGTTAGAAGAGAAGAGAAGTGAAACTAGGTCATAAGAAATCAAGTAAGGATGTATTTAGAACATATATACAATCCAAATGAAAATACAATGCAAACGACTTATGATTCACATCAAGAGACCTATAACATCCTAATGAGGTCCAATAATCTCACACAAAGAAAACCTAATAAGATGGCACAAGTGTCTCCTCAAACTATGTTAGAAAGAAGTAGAAGAATGAACACAAATGTTACTTCAAACACAAGGCATCAAACAATTACCAAACCAAATGAGAAAATTATGAAAGTAGGTCACAAACTACCTAAGTCAGAGGTAAAATATACATCAGAATCTCATGGTAAAATTCAAAAGGGAACATGCTCAAACCAATCCACAAAGTCATATTGAAACATATCAAAAGAATGCACAAAGATGTACATGATAATTAATGATAAAATGACTTTAAAAATAAAACAAAAATATTTTTAGACACTTCAAAGTATTCTTTAATCATGGAAAAAATAATGAGTGCAAAAGATTATGTGAGTCAAGAGAAATAAAATGGAGAAGTTCAAATATCAATGAAGAAGATCATTTAAAAAGAAAATAAAAGGAAATTATGAAAATATAAGAAAAAATCAATAAAATCAGAATTAAAAAAATGTAGAAAATTATTTAAATATGTCTTGATGTCATGTGAATTTATTTGGAATTTTTAGAATGCATTTGGCATTTTTAAGAAAATAAAATCAAAACAATATAAACAAAGAAATTAAAAGGAGAAAGAAAATATGCAGGGAGTGTGAACATAGTAAAAGCCACGTTCAAATGTCATTGGGCTTAAAAGCAGGGTGTGTGAATAGCAGTTATGATCCAAGTCCAATAACACGCGTAGCTCACAGAATTAAGGTGTGCCTTCAGTCAACAGTTGACTCAATCTTAGCCACACGATGCAAGTCAATCAGATCAATCATGAAAGTAATCAAATCTAAAGGTTCACATACAAAGCACATCATAACAAACATGCACGCACACACATGAAATGAGTCAAAGTCAAATTCTGAAGAAATGAGAGGCACGCGTGAGGCACATGCCTCATTAATGCGTTTGCAAGCTCTTGGCCTTTGGATCAAACACAAATCAACGGACGCGTTTTAAAGTTACAAAACCCTAGCCTGAAAATTTCACCGGCCGGAGAAGGACCGCAACCTCCGGCCGCTGCAAAACTCCAAACCTCCCAGAAATTCACAAAATGTATACCAAAAGAAAGCTAAGCTCAAGAGGAAAACGAATACATCAATAAAAATCACATATCAAGCATGTACAGAGAGAATCGAAGGGGAGAAGTTTTGCCCTAGGTTTTGGATCTAAGCTTCTAACAAGCTCTATCAACTAGCCAGAGTGCAAGAGCTTCTAATAAGCTTAAATCAACATAAAACAAGCTTAGAATCAGTGAATTCGTGCAAGAAAAGTTTGAACTGAAACCTGAAAATTGATGAGTTTTGAGATTAAAAGAAGGCCAGAGAGGAGGATCCTGAGCTTCTTGTGCTTGATCTGAGCAAAATAAATGCTTATAGTAGCTTGATCTTGAGGATAACAAAGAGATTCAAACTTGAGATAGATACTACACTTGGAAGCTTCACTTGTTCTTGATCCAAAACTCCAAAAGATGAACAATGAATGAAGATGATGATGAATTTGTATGAAGAGAGAGAGAAAGCTCAGGGAGAATTTCAGAGAGTGAAGTTGGTGAAAATGTGAAAAAATGAAGTCTATCTCAAAGTTAGTTAGAGTGAAGCTTTTATAACCAAGATTAGTTTCTAACTGTCTTAGTTGACAGTTAGAACTATGGTTGAGTTAAAATGGTGGTGTCAAGCAATGAAGGGGTGTGGCTGCAAACTGAAATGAGATAAAGAGTGAACTCGTGTGTGTTGTGATTGTTCATGTTGTATGATGAAAAGGAATGATGATGATGGTATGATATGTTGCTGCAGCATGGCCACCTTGTTGAACAAGTTTACTTCCTTCCCTTTATTGTATGGAGCAGGTTATGTACATGTATGGCATATGGGATGTTGGTCCAAATGAGGTAAAGAGTGGAAATGTGGAGGTACACGTGTGTGAATGTGAATCAGCTAACAACAACAAATGCCAAACACTTCTAATTTTGGCAGCCAAGACACAATGGAAGTGTTAATGTTTGGGGATGAAGTTCTCTCATGTTGATGGATGAAATGGTGAGTTTTTGGTACCAATGGAAAGATGATCTATCATAGAGCAAGTTTGGTATTAATTTTAAGTTGAATAGAAGCTTGCAAAGTGGTAGAAAATAGCTTAGAACATAAGAAACCAACACTGCATCATAGGCGTGCCAAGTTGCCTGCAGACCTAGTCATGAACCTAAGGATTTTTTAGTGTGAAGTCTCCATGTTTGGACCACTATAACCCCTTCATAATTTGTTCAAGTGAGAAAATGTCCAACATCAAAGTTAAAGAGGACATGGAGATGAACAACTTTGATGTTCAACATTTTTCCATTTGGAACCTCCATCATTGAGAAAATTAGCTTGACATTTGGCACACCACATGCTTGATGAAATTATGGCCGAGTGCCTTGAGATTACCTTATCATGACCTGGTTTTTGCCTTGGTTTTGTCAAACTTTGATTGACCATAACTCCCTCAATTTTGATCCAATGGAAGAGTTCTTTATATGGATTTGAATCTTAAGATGTGATCTTTGATTGGCTCAAATTAGTCCTGAAGTTTGAAGCTTTTATATTGAAGAAAGAATGCCTTGAAGTGTAGTGCAAAATGATCCAAACTTGCCATTTTTGGAAACCCTAAATTTCTAAAAATGGAAACTTAGTACAATTCTTGATTTTTGATGAACGTCTTGACATTTCTTGATCAAATCTTGTCTAATGAACATATGTAACTTTAATTTCATGAATTTGACCCCAAAAAGGTCAGGAGTTGACTTTTCCTTCTGCACAGTTGACTTTTTCATCAATTTCTTGATTCTCAAGCAACTGACCAATTGAACCTCTTCTGAAATGAACCAATGGGCAATCTTACCTCCTTAGATACTTGATATCATGTAAAAAACATTGAGATCAAGTTTGAACCAAAATTTCATCAGGAGACTGCTTGAATCACAAACCCTAATTTGGACTGTTTTTGCTAGGAGATGATGAACTGACCAACTTCTTGGTGAATTCTCTTCTTCCAATGACTTGTGGGATCAATTGAGATCATATGAGATATAAGAGACTCTTAAGGCTTGCTTGAAGACCTTGGGCTTTAGCTCTCCTGCTTTGAATAGTCAATGCTCTGAAATCAACTGATCACATGCCCTTTGCAACTTGTATAAGATATAAGATGAAATGAGATATAAATGCAATGCAATGAAACATAAGCTATGCAATAACAAGAGGGAAAATTTTGGGGTGTTACAGCTGCCCCTATTCAATCATCTGTGAACCCGAGAAGGATGAAAGCAACGACTATTCAGAAAATCAAGGTGAATTGTGATTGAATACCAAAACAACCAGAAAATTTGCACGCTGAATGAAGAAGAAAAGGGATATAAACCCTTCTGGAAGTATCAACAAATAACTGCATAGATTGATACGACGTGTATCGAAATAGGGATACAGAAGATTATTGAAATTCTGGCACAAATATCAGATGTCCTACAAAGATGTTGAGACACTGATATCCAACACAATGAACAAGATAACAAAAATAATACCAGTGCAGAAAGCAAATAACACAGTGATATGTTTACCCAGTTCGGATCAACAATCCTACTCTGGGGGCTACCAAGCCAGGGACGAAACCAATATACGATAGTATCAATTCACAGATCATACAATAACCAAACCCTGTTATAATCTGCTCACTTAATCACTACCCTTCCTATGACTTCTACCTAAGACTCACCTAGGTATGAGGCCCTCCTCAAATCCCTCTACAACCACAACCCATGATTGGTTTCTTTCCACACAAGTAACACCACGAAAGTCACACTTTCACAACACACAATTCTCAATACTTCAAAGCTTATGAGAATAGACACACAAGAAACTCAATGCTTAAAAGCTTATGAGTAACTGACAGAACTTACAACACAAAAACCAGTCCTTATACTGTTATCAGAATGATACAAGTTAGGCTCACAAATAACACTCGAAAACCCTAACAAAAACACACGTAAGTTCCACACCTAAACTAGGTTTACACCGGTCAATATATAGCATTAAATCTGGACTGGATTGGGCTTCAAAAATGCAGCAAATAAAATGCTCACAAATCTGCAAAATAAACTCCAACAAAATAGGTCTTCAATCCAAAGTTTCCTAATATGCCTCCATAATTAGAAAGCGCTGAAAATCCGAAAAACCAACACAAAAACACAATCCAAAAATACTTTGGATGCCACATGGGATAACCAAATATTCACAGAATATTCAGTAACAATTAACACCAACAAAATCTTCTTTAAAACTGAGTTTAGGCGCGATGTCCTATGAGCTAGTATGGGACATCTTCATTCGACATGTTGAGTGCAGCAAATTAGAACATCTTGTTTCAACATCTTGCTGCTAGAATAGTTTTAGCAAAATAAATTCCAACCACAAAAACAAGGAAATAACAATCTCCCCCTTTGGCTTATTTTGGCTAAAACTACACACCAAACAAATCTTGTAAAGAAGCACAAGCAAAAAAAACCATATCAGAGACAGCAGACAGCAGCGAAATATCAACACACAGCACACACAGCAGCAAAAAAACAGCATAGCAGCACTCCCCTTCAACTGCATACAACACACAGCACAACATAGAAAAACTCCCCGCATAGCAAAACTCCCCCTTAACTGCAGCAACACAAACATTCCACATTCTCCCCCTCAGCTGCAGCACCAGCACAAGCACACTACTCCCCCTTTTTAGCCAGAAATATGTCAAAGGCAAGTAAAACAATTATTAATATTTGAGAAATGGTCAAATCATAGACCAGAATAAATAACATCAGATAGTAGATGCACCCCACATCACATGACCAAGTGTCATGTACAAACTTCAGCACTTTCCCTTGTATAATCTCATGTACACCCTGCACTACCAGAACCTCCTTTAATCTTTCCAATCTGGCAGCCAGAAGGAACATTAATTGCTATAGTTCCTCATGAATGCAAACCCCAAGTCTGCTCCTCAGGTTTTCAAACTGAACTGCATCCAGAGCCTTGGTAAATATGTCAGCAAGCTGATTTTCTGTGCTCACATGCTCAAGAGTTATGACCTTGTCCTCCACAAGTTCTCTGATGAAGTGATGCCTGATATCAATGTGCTTAGTCCTGCTATGTTGAATAGGATTTTTAGAAATATTAATAGCACTCAGGTTGTCACAAAATAATGTCATAACATCTTGTGTGACATTATATTCAGATAGCATTTGCTTCATCCACACCAGTTGAGCATGACTACTTCCAGCTGCTATGTACACAGCTTCAGCAGTAGAAAGAGAAACAGAATTTTGCTTCTAACTAAACCATGAAATAAGATTATTTCCCAAAAAGAAACATCCTCCAGAGGTACTCTTCCTATCATCAGCACTTCCAGCCCAATCAGCATCACAGTATCCTACTAAAATGGGGCTTGAATCACGGGAGTACAACAACCCATAATCACATGTACCACTCACATACTTAAGAATTATCTTAACTTGATTGATGTGACTGACCTTGGGTTCTGCTTGGTATCTTGCACACACGCCAACAACAAAGGTTATGTCTGGCCTACTTGCTGTAAGATACAGCAGACTTCCAATCATGCTTCTGTATAAACTTTGTTCAACATTCACTCCCTTTTCATCTTTGGATAACTTCAAGTAAGTAGGAGCAGGAGTTCTCTTATGCTTGGCATTATCCAGTCCAAACTTCTTCACAATGTTCCTCGCATATTTGCTCTGACAAATAAAAATGGAATCTTCCATCTGTTTGACTTGTAATCCAAGGAAGTAGGTCAATTCACCTACCAAGCTCATCTCAAATTCAGACTGCATTTGGTTGACAAAATGTTGGACCATTTCATTCGACATCCCACCAAACACAATATCATCTACATAAATCTGAGCAATCATTAGTTTCCCATCCTTCTCCTTGACAAAAAGTGTTTTATCAATACCACCCTTTCTGTATCCATGGTTGACTAAGAATTCAGTCAGCCTTTCATACCAAGCTCGTGGAGCTTGTTTCAACCCATACAAAGCCTTCTTTAGCTTGAAAACATGATCAGGAAAATTTGGATCCACAAACCCTTTAGGCTGCTCAACATAGACTTCCTCATTAAGATAGCCATTCAGAAAAGCACTCTTGATATCCATTTGAAACAATCTGAATTTCAACAAACATGCCACTCCTAGCAGCAATCTGATGGATTCCAATCGAGCCACAGGGGCAAATGTTTCATCGAAGTTTACTCCTTTAATCTGTGTGTATCCTTGAGCTACTAATCTGGCTTTATTCCAGGTAACAACTCCTTGTTCATCAGACTTATTCTTATAAACCCATTTTGTTCCAATCACATTTGTTCCTGCTGGTCGTGGTACCAGTTCCCATACTTCATTCCTCTTGAATTGACAAAGCTCATCTTGCATAGCACTTATCCAGAACTCATCTGTCAATGCTTCTTTGACATTCTTTGGTTTAATCTTTGAAACAAAGCATGCATTTGACACAGCCTCCCTCGTTCTGGTTCTTACACCTCCATTCAGATTTCCAATAATCAATTCCTTAGGGTGATCCTTCTGAATTCTTATAGAGGGTCCCCTGTTAGCATCCTCTATCTCTTCATTCTCAGGTCTAGTGACGGTTTCATGAGCATGATTTTCTACGGACTCAATGTCTTGTGAGATTTCATTGTTCATGGGAAGGCATGCTCCAACATCATCTGGGACATCTTCGTCTTTCCCAGAGTCATCAACCACCACATTTATGGATTCCATCATCACCTTAGTTCTGGAATTAAATACCCTATATGCTTTACTGTTTGTAGAGTATCCCAAAAATATCCCTTCCTCGCTCTTAGGATCCATCTTTCGCCTCTGCTCACGATCCGCCAAGATATATCACTTACTCCCAAACACATGGAAATACTTCACATTAGGCTTTCTACCTTTCCATAGCTCATAAAGAGTGACATAAGTACCTGATCTGATAGTCACCCTATTGTGTATATAGCAAGCGGTATTCATGGCTTCAGCCCAAAAATGATATTGAAGCCTTTTGGCATGAATCATTACCCTTGCACACTCTTGTGTAGTCCTATTCTTGCGTTCCACCACACCATTCTGCTGAGGAGTGATCGGTGATGAGAATTCATGAGTGATTCCTTCAGATAAGTAAAACTCTTCAAACCTGCTATTTTCGAATTCTTTCCCATGGTCACTTCTGATTCGAACAACACCACAATCCTTTTCCCGTTGAATCCTTTGACACAACTCTTTGAAGGCTGCAAATACTTCAGACTTTTCTCTGATAAAGCTTATCCAGGTGAATCTGGAGTAATCATCAACGACAACATAGGCATACTTCTTCCCACCAAGACTTTCAACCTGCATAAGTCCCATTAAGTCCATGTGAAGCAGTTCCAGAACTCTAGAAGTTGTGGTAAGATGTTGAAGCCTCTTGTGTGACACCCTTGTTTGCTTCCCAACTTGACATTCACCACATATTCTATCCTCATCAATCTTCAGCTTGGGAATACCTCTAACGACTTCACTTGACATAACTTTCTTCATCCCTTTCAAGTGTAAGTGACCCAATTTCTGATGCCATAGTTTGGTTTCATCTTCCTTTGACATCAAACAGGTAGACAAACTTTCCGATTCTTGAGGATTCCACAGATAGCAGTTATCCTTAGACCTGGTTCCCTTCATAACAACTTCATCTTTCTCATTGGTTACGAGACATTCAGATTTTGTGAAATTAACTTTGAGTCCTACATCACACAGTTGGCTTATACTGATCAAATTTGCGGTCAGCCCTTTGACAAATAGAACACGATCCAGATTTAGTTGTCCTGTGTAGTCCATCTTTCCAACAACTTTTATTTCACCTTTTGATCCATCCCCAAAAGTGACATAATTGGTGGAGTGAGGCTTGATATCTGACAAGAATTTCTTCACACCAGTCATGTGTCTTGAACAACCACTGTCAAAGTACCAATCTTCCCTTGCGGATGCTCTAAGAGAGGTATGTGCTATGAGACCGGCCATCATATTTCTAGGAGTCCATCTTCTCTTCACTTTATCCCAACTTTGTCCTTTATTTTGTTGATGAGCAGTTTTGGGATAGCCGTGCAACTTGTAGCAAAAGGCCTTTAAGTGACCAATCTTGCCACAGTAATGGCATCTCCATGGTTTATACTTTGATCTACAAACGCTTTTCTGATGCTTCATCTGATGTTGAAACATGTGATTTGACATCCCCTCTTCTTGCTTTATTTTCTGAGGAACAAACTTCAATACAGGCTTCTTGTAAGTCTCTGCTTGATTGTTAAAACCAAGGCCTTGCACATTTCCAGCATTTTTCCCAGTCTGAAGAATCTCATCCAGCTGCGTGGTACCATTGTTCAGCATTCTTATAGATTTGGTCATATTGTCAAGTTTTGACTTTTGCCATACAACCTCCTCTTTCAGATCAGCAATGATTGATAGATGTTCTTCCTTCTCAGCTTCTAGTTGAGCTATCAGAACCTTCTGTTCTAATATTATCTGGCACCTTTCTTCATTCTTGATACACAACTCTGAGAACCCAGTGAAGACTTCTTCCTTAGTGAGTTCTCCAATATAAGATTCTTTGTCAGAGTCAGACTCACAAGTAGTTTCTCCATCAGCCTTACATATCCCGGTCAAGGCTGTCACCAATTTTGCTGATTCTTCTTCAAGATCACTCTCAGACTCTCCTTCTAACCAAGACACAGATAAGCCCTTCTTCTGCCTTTTGAGATACGTGGGACATTCAGTCTTTATGTGCCCATATCCCTCACATTCAAAACACTGAACTCTCTTCCCTTGATTGGAGTCTTCTTCAGTTCTAGACCTTCTACCTCCATCCTGGTTTTTACTGATGTCTAGTGACTTGTTCTAAGCATTTGCTCTCGACTTTCAGTCAATCCTTTTCAACACTTTGTTAAATTTTTTTCCAAGCAATACCAGATCTTTAGACACCCCTTCATCTCTGACCAGGTCACCTTCATCTTCTGAGTCACCAGCATTTGACACAAAAGCTATGCTCTTCTTCTTTTCAGACTTTTCACTAATCCCTAATTCAAATGTTTGGAGAGATCCCACAAGTTCATCCACTTTCATCTTGTCTATATCCTGAGCTTCCTCTATAGCAGTCACTTTCATGTCGAATCTCTTAGGTAGAGATCTGAGGATTTTTCTGACCAGTTTGCTGTCAGACATCTTTTCACCTAGGGCACTTGAGGCATTAGCTATCTTAATAATGTTCATGTGAAAATCATGAATGCTCTCATCCTCCTTCATCTTCAAACTCTCAAACTTGCTAGTGAGAAGCTGAAGTTTTGACATCTTCACCTTTGAAGTCCCTTCATGAACAACCTTCAAGACCTCCCACTCCTCTTTTGCAATGGTGCAGTGTTCAATCAACCTGAAGATATTCTTATTGACACCATTAAACAATGCATTCATGGCTTTGGAATTTCCCACGGACCCTTTGTAGTCTGCGTCATCCCAGTCTTCCTCTTCCTTTACCACATCAGTAGAGGTACCTTTCCCATCTTTAACCTTTGGGGGTTCCCATCCTTTTATAACAGCTTTTCATGCTTGATCGTCCATGGATTTGATGAATGATATCATCCTTGGTTTCCAATAGTCATAGTTGGAACCATCAAGCAGAGGTGGTTTGTTCAAAAATCCTCCATCCTTGTCCATTGTACCAGAAAGTACCTTCCCTGAATCTCACCCAGACCCAAACAAGGGTGCAAGCTCTTGATGCCAATTGAAATTCTGGCACAGATATCAGATGTCCTACAAAGATGTTGAGACACTGATATCCAACACAATGAACACGATAACAAAAATAATACCAGTGCAGAAAGCAAATAACACAGTGATATGTTTACCCAGTTCTGATCAACAATCCTACTCTGGGGGCTACCAAGCCAGAGACAAAACAAATATACGATAGTATCAATTCACAGATCAAACAATAACCAAACCATGTTATAATCTACTCACTTAATCACTACCCTTCTTATGACTTGTACCTAAGACTCACCTAGGTATGAGGCCCTCCTCAAATCCCTCTACAACCACAACCCGTGATTGGTTTCTTTCCACACAAGTAACACCACGAAAGTCACACTTTCACAACACACAATTCTCAATACTTCAAAGCTTATGAGAATAGACACACAAGAAACTCAATGCTTAAAAGCTTATGAGTAACTGACAGAACTTACAACACAAAAACCAGTCCTTATACTGTTATCAGAATGATACCAGTTAGGCTCACAAATAACACTCGAAAACCCTAACAAAAACACACGTAAGTTCCACACCTAAACTAGGTTTACACCAGTCAATATATAGCATTAAATCTAGACTGGATTGGGCTTCAAAAATGCAACAAATAGACTGCTCACAAATCTGCAAAATAAACTCCAACAAAATAGGTCTTTAATCTAAAGTTTCCTAATATGTCTCCATAATTAGAAAGCGCTGAAAATCCGAAAAACCAACACAAAAACACAATCCAAAAATACTTTGGATGCCACATAGGATAACCAAATATTCACAGAATATTCAGTAACAATTAACACCAACAGAACCTTATTTAAAACTGAGTTTAGGCGCGATATCCTATGAGCTAGTATGGGACATCTTCATTCGACATGTTGAGTGCAGCAAATTAGAACATCTTGTTTCAACATCTTGCTGCTAGAATAGTTTTAGCAAAATAAATGCCAACCACAAAAACAAGGAAATAACAATTATCAATGATCATACGGACGAGTACGGAAAGAAAACACGGACGATTGTTTAGGTCAACGATGCGAACGAGCAACGGACTATCATCAGAGGAACATGACGAGTGACCAGGTCGATGATACGAACGAGTATCGGACGATGATTAAGAAAAGGAACACACACAAGTGTTCGGGTCAATGATATGAACGAGCATCGGATAATCATCAAAGGAATACGACGAGTGACCAAGTCGACGATACGAACGAGTATCGGACGATGATTAAGAAGGGAACACACACAAGTGTTCGGGTCAACAATACGAACGAGCATCGGACAATCATCAAAGGAACACGATGAGTGACCGAGTCGACGATACGAATGAGTATCGGACGATGATTAATAAAATACGGACGATTATTTCAAAGGTCATTGCAGACGAGTATTGTCTTAAAAGTTCAAACATGAACGGGTGTTGAAAAGGGTCAATACGAACGGGTATTGAAAATAAAGGACTCAAACACGGACGGGTACTGAAAGAACACGGACGGGTGTCTCAAAGGAAATACGGACGGGTATTGAAAAATGAAAGTTTGTAAAGTGATCTCACTGGGGATTAAAATGCTAAAAAGGACACGGACGAGTGTCTAAGAGGTCAATACAGACGGATATTGAGAATAAGGGGTTCAAGCACGGACAAGCGTTGAAAGGACACGGACAGATGTCCAAGGTCAATACGGACGGGTATTGAATTAACATTGTACGATCAAGTGTTGTAGTAAGCTTTGTTGGGGTTGCATGACAATGTTTTGTCTGTGAATTACTCTGGCTTGCAGGTAAACGGTTGAACCTGGCTTATGTTTCATGTGCGTATGTTTGAGATTTGCCGTAATGCTTCATATCAATGGAATGCTACGATTTAGAGAATGTAAATGTCATGATATATGCAAATGCAAAAGAGACTCCGGACGAGGAATCCAACTCCGCGGGGAAACTATCATTGTTCGATCGTTCATTTGCTCTGTGGGGATTAACCCTTCTGCCGGGGATAATGCTTACCACAAATTGCCAAAAATAAATTGGCTTGCAGATGCGCTGAGGTGTGATGATCCTGTTGAAGAAGTTTCCACTGGAATGACTCTGCCCTAGAGAGAGATTATTCTACTCATGGAACTTCGCTGGGGATGAGAACTTTCTGAATGACGTTCTGCTGAGGAAAAAGAGTCATTAAAACTCTGTTTGGGGATCTATCAAACCCAAGATCCTTTGCTAGAGATAATCAGCCTTCTGACTCAGCTGGGGAATCAGCCACTATTATTGACACAGAAAAGCTTGTAGCTGTTGGAAGTACTGAATGGGAGAATCGACTTAATAAGATACAATGATACCCAATGGAAATTAACTTATCTATATCGAATCGCCGTGAGCGACCGTCGGCCGAATGATGGACTCAATTAGTAAAAGTTGTGACAAAAGGGTGACATGTGAACCCTTTCCTGGACATGATTGCCCCGGTATTCTGCATAGGGATAAGTGATTACTCATTTGGAAGACACGGTCCATGCTCTCGTGTTTTTGAAACCGCTTTAATCTTGCTTTTGAGCCTAATACGAGGCTGCTACCTGCAAGCAAAAGATATGCACATATGCCCCGTGCTGGATATGACTTCTGCAACTGAAAAAAATCTAACTTTGAACCATCACTTGTTGGGGAGAGCACCCAACAATGCTTTGTGCTGAAGATGACTTCATGTTAGGCTTCTGAATGTAAACCTGCAACAAAAGAAATGCACACATATGTCCCGGAGACTGCATGGTTTGAATCCACTGTCCGGGGTTAATCAACATTCAAAGCAATTTTAAATGTTTTCCCTACGCATGTTATTATAAAGCCTCAATGTTTTCAACAATGCAATGTTTTTTATCAAAAATTCAGACGTTTTTTGTAAACAAAACAGTAAAATGAAAATAAATACGAAGCTTTTTGACTAAATAACCAACTTTATTGATTGAAATGCCCAGAATAGGCAAGTACATCAAGAAGCAATCCCTGGAAAGAGGTGATGGCTGAAAATTGAGAAAAGAAACTATCCTAATGGCAACGTGAAAACGGCATTTCAATGAGTATCAATTCTGTTATGACCAGTATGTCTTCAAGAATTTCCGATTATCTTCACTTTCTGAAGAGGATGATTGGACTGATTCCTATCCTTTGGAGATTGCCAGTTTGAGTGAAACAATGAGGCAGTACAGATGACTTAGATCGCAGTCTTCGCTTAATCCCTCTTTTGCGTGGACTGCCCTTTTTGGGTTTTCAATCCACCAGGATACCCCTTCTTGCCTAAGTTGTCCTTGCGGATTTTCAACTCACCGAGTGTACAATTTTTTATTTATACTTAATTTTTGCCCGAACCTATTTATTCTATTTTTATGGTTCACCGGGATGCCTTTTTTTTCCTGGACTTTTTACTTTTTTCGTTCAGCGGGTCTATTTATGCGAAGTATTTTTTGACTGCGTCTGAGTTGACAGGGGATGGAAAATCTTCACCATCCATGGTTGTAAGCATTAAGGCTCCGCCAGAGAAAACCTTTTTAACCATATATGGACCTTCATAGTTCGGTGTCCATTTTCCCCTGTGATCTGTGTTTGGAGGATGGATCTTTTTAAGTACCAATTCACCATCTTGATACTCCCGAGGTCGCACTTTCTGATCAAATGCCCGCTTCATCCTTCTCTGATACAATTGACCATGGTAAATAGCTGTTAATCTCTTTTCCTCAACTAAGCTCAGCTCATTGAATCGGGTGCGAACCCATTCTGCCTCATCTAGTTTGACATCCATCATAACCCTCAGTGAGGGAATCTCAACTTCAACTGGTAGGACTGCCTCCATACCATACATAAGTGAGAACGGTGTTGCCCTAGTAGATGTCCTTACTAATGATCGGTACCTATGCAAGGCAAACGGTAACATTTCATGCCAATCTTTGTAGGTCACCACCATCTTTTGCACAATCTTCTTGATGTTCTTGTTGGCCGCTTCAACAGCGTCATTCATCTTTGGACGGTACGACGAAGAATTGTGATGCTCAATTTTGAAGTCCCGACATAATTCTGCCATCATTTTGTTGTTGAGATTAGAACCATTATCAGTAATGATTCTTTCGGGCACTCTATAGCGACAGATGATATCTCTTTCCAGAAATCTGGCTACCACCTGCTTGGTGACATTAGCATAAGACGCTACTTCCACCCATTTGGTAAAGTAATCAATAGCGACCAAGATGAAGCAATGGCCATTGGAAGCAGTTGGCTCAATCTTTCCAATCATATCAATGCCCCACATTGCAAAGGGCCAAGGAGAAGACATGACATTCAACAGACTCGGAGGTACATGCACTTTATCCGCATAAATCTGACATTTGTGGCATTTGCCGGCGTATGAACAACAGTCTGCATCCATAGTCATCCAGTAATACCCTGATATCAATAATTTCTTTGCCATTGCATGTCCTCCGGCATGGGTACCGAAAGAGCCTTCGTGCACTTCTTGCATCAACATGTTTGCTTCGTGTTTATCCACGCATCTGAGCAAAACCATGTCAAAGTTTCGTTTGTACGGCACATCCTCATTCAAGAAGAAACTACCAGCTAACCTCCTCAGAGTCTTTTTATCGTTGTTGGATGCTCCATCCGGATATTCTTGACTCTTCAAGAAGCATTTGATATCATGAAACCCCGGCTTGTCATCAGACACTGTGTCAACAGCAAACACATGTGCAGGCCTGTCAAGACGAGACACCTCAATTTTGGGCACATGGTTCCACCAATTCACTTGAATCATGGAAGATAATGTTGCCAAAGCGTCAGCCATTTGATTTCCATCTCGAGGTATATGGTACAATTTCACTGTTGTAAAGAAAGTCAACAACCTCCTCGCATAGTCTCTGTAAGGAATCAAGTTTGGTTGATGGGTATGCCAATCTCCATTGATCTGATTGATCACTAGAGCAGAGTCCCCAAATATTTCAAGAGTCTTGATCCTTAAATCAATGGCTTCTTCAATGCCCATAATGCAAGCTTCATATTCTGCTTCATTTTTGGTGACATCAAAAGTTAATCTGGCAGTGAAAGGTATATGAGACCCTTTCGGAGTGATAAGAACTGCCCCAACGCCACTTCCATTCATATTAATGGCCCCATCGAACATCAATTTCCATTTGTCATCAGGATCCGGTCCTTCGTCAAACGGCGGTTCTTCACAATCTTTGGCCTTAAGAAACATGATGTCCTCATCAGGAAAATCAAACCTCATCGGCTAATAGTCATCAATTGGTTGCTGCGCAAGATAATCTGACAAAATACTTCCCTTGATGGCTTTCTGAGAAGTATACTGGATATCATATTCAGTCAGCACCATCTGCCAACGTGCAACCCGTCCGGTCAATGCTGGTTTCTCAAATATCAGGATCCATCTTTGAAATTAACAAGGTTGTATGAGTGAGCATATATTGCCTCAATCGCTTAGCAGCCCATGCAAGTGCATAGCATGTCCTCCCAAGCATTGAGTATCGTGATTCGCAATCATTGAATTTTTTCCTCAAGTAGTAGATGGCGTGTTCTTTCTTACCTGTCTCGTCATGTTGACCGAGAACACAACCCATGGATCCTTCAAGCACAGTCAAATACATGATCAATGGTCTCCCTGGAACTGGAGGCATGAGAATTGGAGGTTCCCGCAAATATTATTTTATTTTCTCGAAAACCCTTTGGCAATCGTCATTCCACCTGACCACTTGTTCTTTTCTTAACAGCTTAAATATTGGTTCACAAGTGGCTGTGAGGTGAGATATGAACGTTGTCTTCTCCATGTCTTTCGGCACCATCTTAATTTGATTATACCCGGAGAAGCCATCCATGAAGGAGAATACCAAGAACTGAGCGGTGTTGTCAACCAGTACATCAATATGAGGTAAAGTAAAGTCATCTTTCGGACTTGCTCTGTTTAGATCCCGGTAATCAACGCACATTCTGACCTTACCATCTTTCTTCGGCACAGGAACAATATTTGCAACCCATGGTGGGTAATTGGTGATGGCCAGAAATCCCGCATCTAACTGTTTTTGTACCTCCTCTTTGATTTTGAGAGCCATTTCTGGTTTAGTTCTCCGAAGCTTCTGTTTGACATGAGGACAGCCCTCTTTCAATGGTAACCTGTGCACAACAATGTCTGTATCTAACCCCGACATATCTTGATATGACCAAGCAAAGATGTCGACATATTCCCGCAGCATACTGATATGCCCTTTCTTTACCTCGGCCTGCAGACTGGCTCCAATCTTAATTTCTTTCCTTGCGTCCTAGGAACCAATGTTGATAACCTCAATTGTCTCTTGGTGAGGTTGAATGACCCTCTCCTCCTGCATCAACAATCTAGCCAATTCTTCGGGAAGTTCACAGTCTTCTTCATCCCCTCTTCGGCCTGATAAATTGGATTATCAAAGTCATACTTTGCCATAGCAGAATCGTTATCAATGAAATTCGGGTGATTAAGTCTGCATGATTGAGGGTCATGCTTTATTTTAGAATGAGACTTTTTGAAAAGGAAACAAAAATAAAACATTGCCATTTTATTGTTTTTTCTGCAAAAATAAAAATGAAAGGCAAGGAACACAAAATTTGCATGTAAAACGTCCTTTATTAATGATAAAACCTTGCAAATGAAATTATAAGGCCCTACAGATGGATCTACACGCCTTGGGAAGAGCGCGATATTTTAACATGCAACAGAGAAAAACAAAGAAAATTACTCTATCTGAAGAGTAACTTGAACAATTTCTTCAACAGACCAATTGCAAAGCTCTTGACCCGGTACACACGGGCGCACCCAATTGTCGAAATCACAATCACTGTCGACGCTATCTTCACTTGCATCACACATCTAATTTGGATTAATGATTCCCCCGCTATAGAAAGTAATCGGCCCCTTGCGCTCTGTTGCAGCAGCTTGATACGGATTATAGCCTACACCAAACTTATCTTCCTTTGCAGAGACTTCAATCAATCTGCCCCAGCCTTGGGCATTACCTATTTTGACTACTTCCACTGCCTGTTTGTAAGAAGAAATAGAAGTACCCACCTGTTCTTTGCTCTGAGAAGATACTGCCTTTGAAAACGAATCACCAATATTGACTGCCTCAAGCGCTTGACACAACATCTCATGGATCTCTCCATCCATTTCCACATACTTAAAGGTAGACAGCTGACTGACGAAGATGTCTTCCTCTCCACATACAGTCACCACTTGACCATCAACCACATATTTCAACTTTTGGTACAACGTAGATGTCACTGCCCCAGCGGCATGAATCCACGGTCTGCCTAACAAGCAACTATATGCGAGTTGAATGTCCATCACGTAGAACACGTACTTAAACACTTGAGGACCAATCTTTACTGGGAGCTCTACCTCTCCGAACACAGAACGTTTCGAACCATCAAAAGCCCTCACTACCAAATCACTTGGTCTTAGAATAATTCCGTCAGCGTCTAACTTCATTAAGGCCTTCTTTGGTAACACGTTCAGGGAAGACCTCGTGTCTACCAACACATGAGATAAAACTGCACCTTTACACTCCAGGGTGATGTGTAATGCCCTGTTGTGATTGCGACCCTCAGTAGTCAAATCATAATTTGTAAAACCTAGCCCATGGCTAGCATTGACATTAGAAACAACAGACTCCAATTGATTCACAATAATCTCTTGAGGTACATAGGCCATATTCAAGACCTTCAAAAGCGCCTCTCGATGAGCTGCAGAACACATAAGCAACGACAAGATAGAAATCTTTGATGGCGTTTGGTTCAACTGATCAACCACTTTATAATCACTCTTTTTGATAAATCTCATGAACTCCTCGACCTCTTTCTCAAAAGTACCTTTCTGCACAGATTCAGGAACAACAACCTCCTCTGTAGCCTCCTATTTACCCTTGGCTTTAGCTGCTGCCTCAGCTTCAGCATTAGTTCTCAAAGTCTTTGGAGCAAACAAGCTTCCACTTCTGGTAAAGCCACCAAGACCTCCAACATTATCAATACTGGAACTACCCCCAGCTGGAGTTTCCACTTCTTGCTTTTCTCCTTGGTAGTGAACATCTGCATCGCAGTGCCATGGGATAGCCCGCCCACTAGTATAAGGAACTGGTCCTGGTACCGTAATAGTAACAAGACTCACTACATCAGGCACAATGATAGCAGCAGGCGCTGGCACTTGAATTTCAGCTGGCGTAAAATAAATGGTAACAGCTGACACATCATCGTCCTTTTTGTCCCCCTGATCAAACTGTAGACAACCCTCATCAATCAAATTTTGAATGCCGGCCTTCAGTTTATCACAACCATTACTCTGATTCTCACAATCAACACAACCTTCTTTATAGCCATGGAACACTTGCCCCTTCAACAACCGAGCCTTCACAAAACTCAAAGGAGTCCTCACCCTGTTCACATCAGTTAACAAATTCAAAACTTTCCCATCTTCAATGGCATTGACCTTTGGCGCATTATGATTTGGCATGGGATTCTGAAGCACATTCGGTGGAGTTGAGAAATTAATTGCCTTGGCATCAATCAAATCCTGTACCTTATGCTGAAATGCCCGACACTTTTCAATAGTATGACCTGGAGTCCCAGAATGAAACTCACAGCGGGCATTAGCATCATAACCCTTTGGTAATACAGCAGGAGTCGGGCCCATCGTACGAAGCCCCACCAGATTAAGCTTCAACAATTGAGGTAACAAAGTTGTGTAAGTCAAAGGCAGAGGGTCCATATGCCTGTCAGTTTGTCTCTGCTGATATAATCTCCATGGCTGTTGATTATTCTGTGGCTGAACATTCGGTTGTTGTGGTTGTGATTGAACTTGTGGACTAGGAATGGTCACAGCAGCAACCTGATTATAGGAATCTTGATAGCCTCTACCTCTTCCTCTATTCTTATAAACAGTACTGGTCTCCCCATCTCTCTTTCTGGTAGCTCCAGCAAATGGCTTCCTCACTCCTAAAGAACTAGCACCACTGACATCTTGCATTTTTCCGAGCTTTAACAAACTTTCAATCCTTTCCCCAGCAATTACAATGTCCGCAAACCCAGTTGAAGGACAAGCATCCAACCTATCAAGATAAGCTCCCTGAAGAGTACCCATAAACATGTCGGCCATCTCTCGATCCTGCAGTGGAGGTTGAACCATGGCAGCCAACTGGCGCCATCTTTGAGCATATTCCTTAAAACTCTCCTTCGCATTCTGAGCCATACTCTGCAGCTGAGTACGGTTTGGAGCCATATCCATGTTGTATTGATACTGCTTGACGAAAGCTTGGGCTAACTCCTTCCAGCTCCTTATAGAAGTCCTGCTCAACTTCATATACCATTCTTGAGATGCCCCAGTAAGGCTGTCTTGAAAATAGTACATCCACAATTTCTCATCATCAGTATGAGCAGTTATCCTCCCCACATAGGATTAAAGATGAGTTTTAGGACAAGTAATGCCATTGTACTTGTCAAATGTTGGTGGCTTGAACTTATGTGGGATTCTTACTCCAAGTACCAATCCCAAGTCGGAAACATCAAAACCAAGAATGTTTTGGGATTCAATGGACCTGATTTTTTCAGCGAGCTCGTCGAATCCGCGAGTGTTCTCATCTTCAGCATCTAACAGAGTGAACTGCTTATCTTGGTTATCTTCTACAACACGACGAACCCCAGTATTTCTAGGAGGGCCGCCACCTCCATTAACGCCAGTCTGATCACTAGTACCTCTATTATTACTGTTGCCATCCTGCACCTCTACTTCTGGCCGCTCGACCATTGCCCTGAGTCTTTCCTGATTTTGGGCTATACCAGTCATTAATGTCATGAACTAGTCCATCATGTTCCTCAGCTCAGCCAATTCAGTCTGCATCTGATCCATGATCTTACCTTGGTTTTTGCGAGTTGCGTACCGGTGGATGTGGTTATCAGCTATAGTGCTTGAAACCAAATAAAGGTTAGAGGACCTACAACGAGTACCTGTCATGCAAAAATGATATGCAATGCAATGGAAATGCCATGTTTATCACTTCCGAGGTGCCTTACACCCTGATTCCAATCTTAACCACAGAAATATGAAGATCAGAAATCGTGATATGAAGAGACGTGCCGTGATTATGTGTTTGTGTACAGATAACTGCCAAAGGAATATTTCTGAATAAACTGCTCGTTTCAATTAAAAAGAAACCAGACATACGCACAGCGTTCAACAATGAGTTCAAACATCATACATCAAAATAGTGGATTCATCAACAATGCTGATGATATCCATCAACAAAAACTACATTAAGAGAATGAGAGAAAAAAACTGTCAATCTGACAACTCCAAATCCTTCAACTTTTCACTTGAATACTTGACTTCCTCGAAGAGTATGCGAGTGCGCTGGTGATTTGGTCTTTCGATTAACTCCTTAATCAGAACATCTCTTTTCGTGAGAGCTTCAGTCAGCGAACCCATATGCATCAGGAGAGCTTCATCATCACAGACCCCTTTATGCCTTTTCATGCCGGCTTGCATTTTGAGTTTCCCCATATCTACCATAGCCTCTTCAAGCTCCTTCTTGGAAGTCTTTAGCTCCTCTCTGGCGCTTTCCAATTGCTCTTGACTTTTTCCAAGGTTCTCCCGATACTTCCTCCGTTGTTCATGTGCCTTTTTAAGCTCGTCATACTTGATCTTTAGCTGTTCCTGCAACTCTGCGTTTTCGATTCTAACCTCATCCCAGGCTTGCTGAAACTTGGCTAGTGTGTCTTTATTCTGGGCTAAGGTCTGTTTGGTCTTCTTATGAGCTTGAGTGGAAGCATTGGCACCATTACTAATTTTCTAGAAATGTTGAGCTCTTTCGGCAAAATCCTTTTCTCTTGCTGCTAAGATTTTTTCGGCGTCTTGGGGTTTCTGCTCCAACTCTTTGTTGGCATGTAGAGCATTTTGAAGAAGACTACTAAAATCAGAATTCTCTGCCCGAAGCTTCTTCATCAACTTCTGCAGCTTGTCGAATTCCTCGATGGCTACTGTGGTAGGCTGCTCTGGAATTACGGGATATAGAGGGGGTTCCCTTGAAAAGGGAAGAGTAATTCATTTACCTTCATTTCAATCCATCTTTCATAATCAGAATAAGATCTGCAATCCCCTTTTCTAAAAACTGTTTTTCCTGTTTTACGCAGGTGCACCCAAGCATTCACAGCTTCTCTCAGCATTTCCTCATCTTTAGTCCCTGTAAAGAACAAATATTTCTCAATATCCCGATATGTGGGAGGATACCTGGAAGCATATCCAAACTGTCTAATGGCCAGGATCGGGTTATAATTGACTCCCCTTTTCCTGCCAATTAGAGGCACATTGGGAAAATTCCCACAATAGGTGATAATCTCTATTCCCAGCAACTGATGATCAAACCAGACAATGTTATTAGCAGTTAATCCCATTATCCGCTTGGACCATTTTAAAGAATCTTTTGTGTCTACAAAAGCACCTGTCTGAGGTAAATGCTTCAAAAACCAATGAGATAAAAGTGGAGTGCAACAGTTGACAAATCATCCCCTTCTTTTTTTCATTCTTGAAGTGCACAGAGTAGTAAAAATCTCCTAACAAAGTAGGAACCGAATTTTTTAGAACAAAAACTCTTATAGCATGCATATCCATAAAATCCTGTTGATTAGGGAAAAGAACAATGCCATATATGCCTAAAGCCAGGATGGAACTGTAAACTGCCCAATTCTTTGCGCCAGCAGCCTCTTGAGCTTGATCGGTAAGAAATTCTAAGTGAAAACCTTTGACCCCATTTTTGCTAGCCACATTTCTTTTTAGCACTAAATCTTTCACTTGTACCGCAGTTGTAATCTCCTCTATGCTAGGGTGACTACCAGAAAAGAATGGTAATGTTGATTTGACCGGAATTCCCAAAATAAATGAGAATTCTTCCAACGTAGGCATCAAAATATAATCAGGAAAGAGAAAGCATCTCAACGAAGGCTCATAAAACTGTAGCAAAGTGTGAAGAGCATTATGTTCATACTGTGTGATACTGCGGACCATCTTCACCAATTTCCCATATCTCTTCTGGGAGTTGATAAGAACACCCAGGTCAGACATAGCTATCACCTTATGTAGTAAATACAAAGTTGGTTATGGGAATTTGTAGGCAACATTATTCTTTCTCTTGGCAACTGTCTCTGTCGAGCCCATTGATTGGAATCAGAAGTGTAATAAGCACCTGTAAATGACAAACATGAATGTTATGACATGATAATGCAATGCAAAAGGGCATGGTATCAGTGTGCTCTGTGTCTGTGTTGGATTGTGTGCACAGTGTCTGTACAAATCTGGGAATATTACTGTAGATAGAAACCAACTGACTGTAATAGATTACATCATCTGTCTGTGAAAATACTAGAATATCAGGGTATGTGGGAGGCATGGTCACCTACAAACCTATAAACACAAGCCCATACTCACATGTGGGTACTAAAACAGCGGTTCCTCAGTTTTGAATTCCCTATTTTAAGAAGCAATAGTACATTCATCCCTCGGGGTACAGTATTATCGTCAAACAAAGAGAACGTCCACTGATTCCCCAGAAAATAAAGGCCATCCTATGCAAGTTCCAAACTGGGCCCTCGGGTGCGAATGGGTTTGCCACAGAATATGGTCTGCCACTGTCACCACTAAAGAGGGATGTTTCCACTAAGGTCCTCAATGATCGGTCACCAGAGTCGACAGCTTCCTAGGTTAACACCCTGAAATGCACAAGACGCGCAAATCAGAACATCTCCCAAGAAAACCTCGTCTGGTTGTGGATTTCGTATAAACCATACATAACAAGATGCTACGTAGGCCACACTACTTTCCAATCTAATCCTATGTAAGTACTCAAGCCTGTGTAATGGGCTTATCTCTCAGAATACCCATCCCGCCAAACAGAAAACCAGCACAACACAGTCCAGTATAATAATGAAATATAATGCAGTAAATGTGGTAAATACAGTAATGTACAGTAAAGCCGTAAAATAGTAAAATAGTAAAAACAACATCAAAGTAAACACCCAATGAAAGAAAAACAAACAAGCGAGAGAAAGGAAACAGAGTCGCCAGCAATGTGTATTTATACCAAGAGAGAGAAAGGAAACACTACGTAAACTTGATGGAAGGAAAGAACGAGGTCTCGTGACCAAGAGAAATGGGTAAGGGAGTCGGTTACGCGAGGGGAATGTATTAGCACCCCCACGCACCCATCATACTCGATGGGATCCACGCTTGTTGTCTCGATCAAAGGGTGTAAGGAACTGGAAATCAACTGCTAACTAGAGAACTGGAAATGAAAGATATAAAGGAGAAGGGAGGGGAGAAAAAATGACTCGATAGGAAATTATCGTTGTCCTAGGCCTACGTATTCCCTCAGTGCAATGGGAAAGTTACAGTCAACGTAGTTCGACGGACTACGAGGAAGGTTGCTCGTCGAGATATCGCATCTCGTGCTTACGTATATTCAATCAGATGAGAAAGAAGAATCAGAGTAAACGTAGTTCGGCTCAACAAGGTTTGCTTTGTTTGTGTTTTTTAATGGAAACGTCTGAGTGTGCATTCCAGCAGTTAGGTGTTGTAGCTCGCTGTAGAGAGACTTAGGCGTTACCTGTTTGCGGTAGAACGGACATGACGAGTCCTTAAGAATGGAATGAAGGAGATGAGAAGAGAATTTTTTGTTTGTTTTTGTATTTTGAAAAGAAGTGTTTTGATTATTTTGTGTTTACAATGCATATTATATTTAAGTCTTTCACGTAGGATCGAATGCCTCGTATATCGACCCAAGACGGGACGTATGATAAACATTCAAAAAAAGTGAGAGAAGACCCCTCACTATCTTATTCTCACATGAAAGGCTCAAATACAATATATGGTATGCCTTTATTAGATGTTTTGCTTTTTGTTTTGAGGTGAGGAGAAGAGAGACTCAAAGGTTAAGAAAGGTAAAAGTCTAAAGGGAGACTAATAATCCTAAGAGTTATCATGCTTGGATGTTCCTAATGGTTAAGTGTGGTTTAGAAACCTAAGTCTAAAAGAAAAGAGAAGAAGAGTGAGTTCTAACTTACTTCAAAGATGGAAGTTAAGTCAAGAACTCAAAGGGATGAAAGCAATAAAATGTCAAAGAAGCATAAGATGCTTATCACAATCACAACTTGAAAGCTTAAAAGAGATAAGAAAAGAGGTTGTATGTGGGTGCTCTCCCACACACTTGACTTACCATTAGCCCCTGAAAATGTTAGCAAAATAATTTACAAGTGAAGAAATAAGGAGAGAAGAACAAGTAAGAATCCAACAAGTTAGGAACTAAAGAAGAAAGACCCTAAAGGTTGAGAAAGCTTCTAGGTCAGAACTTATACCCTAAGAAAGTCCTCTAAGGTTAAGAGATCAAACATAAACAAACTATGCACTAACAATGTCTTAAACAGCAAAGAAATGCACCATTAAAGTAATTGATGAAAGATGAATGATTATGCAAGATGAACATGCACTAATGCCTAATGAAATGTCAAAGCCAGAATCATACATCATATATGAATGTCCTATAATGAATATGAATGGGCATACAAGTTATGAAAATGAATGATCAAGTATAAGAAGTTAGATGAAGAAGAAGTGAGAAGAGAAGAAACAAGTTTCACTTAAAGAAAAGAAGTACCATGGAACATAAGTTAAAGTGGAAAACCAAAAATGGATGAACATGGATCATAGATCAGTACCAAATGACATTTAAGATGTAATTATAATTCAATAATTAATCATACAAGATGCATATGCAAACCACATTAAAACTAGTTAAGAAAAGAAAGATGAATAAGGTCAAACATAAACAAGTATGCAAGATGATATAAATAAACATTTAAATGCATGAGATGATTATGGGCAGTATTATACCAAAGATGAGATGCAATTAGAATGCATGAATATGCATTGATGATTCAAGTACACGTCATGTTAATGGTTAGAAGAAAAGAGAGGTGAAACTAGGTCATAAGAAATCAAGTAAGGATGTATTTAGAACATATACACAATCCAAATGAAAATACAATGCAAATGACTTATGATTCACATCAAGAGACATATGAAATTAGTCAAAGTCAAATTCTGAAGAAAAGAGAGGCACGCGTGTCGCTCCCGGGATTTTCATCCAAGTACAAACGCGAAAGTGGCACGAAACAGAGTCGCCAGCATTGTGTATTTATCCCAAGAGAGGGAAAGGAAACACTGCATAAACCTGAAGGAAAGGAAAGAGCATGGTCTTGTGACCAAGAGAACAGGGTTCGGGAGTCGGTTACGCGAAGGGAAGGTATTTTCACCCCCACGCGTCCATCGTACCCGATGGGATCCACGCTTGCTTGTCTCGATCAAAGGGTGTTGGAAACTGGAGCTTCGCTGCTACTGGAAAAGAAAGGAATAGGAAAAGGGAAAAAAGAAAGGAGAGAGAACAAGAAACAAATGTAGGGAAATAAAAGAAGTGCTCGAATAGGCCCTACCCCACTACCTACGTATCTCATCGGGAACATGAGAATCAGAGCGACGTAGTTCCCCTCAACGAGGGTCGCTTTGCTTGTGTTTTTTAGTGGAAACGTCATAGTGCGCGTCCCAGCAGTTAGGTGTTGCAGCTCGCTGTAGGGAGACTTAGGCGTTACCTGTTTGCGGTAGAACGGACTTGACGAATCCTTAAGGAGGGAGTAAAGGAGATGAGAAAAGAATTGTTTGTTTTTGTCTTTTAAGAAAGAAGTGTTTTGATTGTTTCATGTTTAGTAACATACATTGTATTTAAGTCCTTCATGTAGGATCGAATGCTTCGCATATCGACCCAAAGCAGGACGTATGCTAAACATTCTAAGAAAGTGAGAGAAGACCCCTCACTATCTCATTCTTACATGAAAGGCTCAAATACAATATTTGTTATGCCTTTATTAAGTGTTTTTTATTTTTGTTTTAAGATGAGAAGAGAGACTCAAAAGGAGGAGTAAAGGTAAAACTAAAGGGGACTAAGACTCACCCTAGTGTTAGCATGCTTAGATATCCTAAGGTTAATGTGGTTTAAGAAATCTAATCCTAAAAGAAAAGAGAAGAAGAAGATAGAAAGCAACTTACTTCCAAGATGGAAGTTAAGTTATTTCTAAGAGGGAAGAAAGAAGATTATGAAAGCAAAGCATCATTAAATGCTTAAACAACACAAATTGAATGATTAAAAGATGAAGGAAGAAATTAGAATATGGATGCATATCCACACTCATGTGACTTACCATTAGCCCCTGAAATAGTTAGTACCATTATTTACAAGTGAAGAAACAAGTTAAGATGAACAAGTAAGGCTTAAACAAGTCAAGAACCAAAGTAAAAGCATCCTAAAGGTTAAGGAAAGCCTAAGGTCAGAATGCACATCATAAGAATGTTCTCTACTGCTATGAGATCAAACACAAATCAAATGTACACAAACAATGCCTTAAACCACAAAGAAATGCATTATGAAAGAAGTAGATGAAGAATGAGTGGATATGCAAAGTGATCATGCATTAATGCTTCATGAAAGGTTAAAGTCAGAACCAATTTCATTTAGGAATGGTTTTACAATGCTTATGAATCATCATGTAGTTCATAGATGAAATTATGTAAGAAGAAGAGATGAGAAAGAGAAAAGAATGAGAAACAAGTTTCACTAAGATGCACAAAGTTACATATCAAAGATGCATATCATGTAAAATGATTGATGGATGTATATGGGCAGTCACATACCATTTGTGAAATGCAAATGAAAAGAATGAAATGGCATACCAAACGCAAACACAATTCATGTTAAGCACAAGAGTAGATAAGATGTGAAAACATGTCAAAAAGGTAAGTTAAAATGCATAAACACAAACCAAATGCAAGTATAAACCAACATGACCTATAATTGAGTTAATAAAGAACTATAATCTTCTAAATTAAACCTCTAATCTCACACAAAGCAAACAAGAAAGAGTGGCAAAAGTGCCTCATTAAAATTAAGCTAGAAGGAAGTATAAGAATATGCACCAAGATAGCTTCAAATGTAAAGCTCTAAAGAAATATCAAAAGTACATATTAAAATCGTGAAAATTGGCTCTAACCAACCTAAATCAGAAGCAAATCAAGTATCAAAAGCTCATGGCAAAAATCAAAATGAAACATGCTCAAACAAATCAACAAAGTCATATTGAAACACATCACAAGAAGGTGCAAAGATGAACATCAAGAGGTATGATATAATGACTTTAAAAATCAAAGAAAAATTTTTTTAGACACTTTAAGATGTTATCTAATCAATACAAAAATAATGAATCAAAAATATTATGTGAGATGAGAGAAAGAAATCATGCAAGTGCAAGTGTCAATGAATAAGAGCATTCAAAAAGAAATTGAAAAGAAAATATGAAATAATGTGTAAAAACTCACAAAAATCAGAATTAAAAAATATAGAAAATTAATTAAATGCATAAAGAACACACATGAATTTATTTAGGATTTTTAGAAATGTTTTACTATTTTTTAAAATATTAAAATCAAACAGATATGGAAAAGGAATTAAAAATAATAAAGGAAATGGGGAGGGGGTGCAGCGGGAGTAAAAGAGTAGTCCAAAATAAATGGGCTCAAACATGTGGGGTGCAGATATCAATTAATGACCCAACCCAATACCAATGTATGCGCGTGTGTGATGCAGTGTACAATCAGTTACCATGTGTTTCAATCATAGCCATACAATCAAGTCAACCAAAATCAATCATTAAAGCATGCATATCAAACGGATTCAGAACAAGGCACATGGTAACAAACGTGTATGCACACACATACAATTGTCAGAGTTCAAAAGAAAAGAGCACGTGAGATGTGCATGTGTTCATTAATGCGTTGGCAACGTTTAAACCATTGGATTAATCTCAATTCAAGATCATCAAAGAAGTACTCACATCAAATGAATCAGAGCTAAAGTCCATAATATGTAACGTGCACACACACACACATAATCAATCTGAAGTCAAAAGAGAGCACATGCAAGTCACATGACAATTTAATGTGCTGGCAAATTTATGACCACACGATGCAAATGATCAGACGGTTGTGTTCAAATCTGGCCAAAAAAAACCCTAGACGCATGTTCACCGGCCAGAGAACGACCTCCGGTCGTCTTCTCCGGCCATCTCCGTCACCTGCAACTCTCACATTTCCCAGAAATAAGCAAATTGCACATAAAAATGAAGAGGAAGTCAAGCACAACAAGAATCTAGTCTCAGAATTTCCAAATCACAAACACACACAGAGAAACGAACTCAAGAAGTTAGCCCTAACTTTCACAACTACGCTCCTAATGAGCCTATCACTAGCCGGAGATGTTGCACTGCTTCTAATAAGCACAAATCATCAAAAAAACACACTATAACCAGTTATTAAATGCAAGGAAAGTTGAGAAGTAAAACCTGAACCTTGAAGAACTTGTATCTTCAGAAAACCAGAGGTATTGCCACCACTTCTTGAGCTTAAAACGAGCAAAATAAATGCTGTTGAACTGGAGCTTTTGAAGAACAGAGGGAGATTCAAAATTTTGTTGAAACTTCACTTGGAGAATGATGTTGCTTCAGTAGGTTTTTTGATCCAGAAACACGCTATTAGTGAAGATAGAGATGGAGTGGATAAAGAACACTGATGAATTCGTGTAGAGAGATAGAAATTTCAGAGAGAATTCTTGAAGTGTTTTAAGAGTGAGAGTGAAAAGTGAATGTTAGAATCAAATCTGAGTGAGGTTTTGAATTTATAGGTTGAGTTAAAAGTGAACCATGGTGGTTAACTGAGTCAGTTTAGTGAGTTTGGGCATGGTTAAATGAGTGCACCCTAACTAACTGAGTCAAGTTAGTTAGGGGCGAGCTAATGAGCTTGGTTATGCTATGGAAATGTTTATGGCAACTATGGTAAGGATGAGGATGGATGGTGGTGATGTTATGTTGTTGCTGCAAAACTTGTAGAGCAAGTTTCTGTTTTCTCTTTTTATGTATGGCCAAGCATGGTATGAATTGTGTAAGGAACGTGTTTGGCTTAATGAGGAAAAGAAGTACATGAACATAGAGCTATGTTTGTTGTGTGACTGAACCAAATCGTGCACACAATCTGCTAACATTAGTCAATGCATCAGTGATGAGTAGGGTAGTTTGCAGATGAAATTCTCCCTACTCAGTGAATGATTTGATGAGTTCTTGAGGTCAATGGATTAAGGATGTGTAATACTACAAGTTTGGTGTGAAACAAGATTGGAAATGAAACTTATATCTTGCTCAAAAAGGACTTGAAACATTGGGAATCAAAACTGGTGTGTGGCGAGCAACTTGGCCTGCAGGCAAGGCATGGTGACTTAGGGAATTTTCAGTGTGAAGCAACCAACTTTGGACCCTCATAACTCCATCATAACTTGCTCAAATGAAAATTTGTCCAACATCAAAGTTGAAGAGGACATTGGGATGAACAACTTTGATGTTCAACATTTTTTCATTTGGAGCTTCCATAATTGAAAAAAGTGGCTTGACATCTTTCCCACCATGTGTTTGTCAAAATTATGGCCGGTAGGCCTAAGCTTGCCTTGCCATGACTTGGTTTTTTGCCTTGATTTTACCAAACTTTGATTGACCATAACTCCCTCAATTTTGATCCAATGGAAGAGTTCTTTATATGGATTTGAAGATTAGAACATGAACTTTAATTGGCTCAACTTGGGCCTGAGGTTTGGAGCTTTTATCTTGAAGAAAGAGAGCCTCAAAGTAGAGTGCAACATAGTCCAAACTTGCCATTTTTGGAAACTCTAAAGTTTCTATTTTTGGCAGTTTTGTAACTTCTTGATTTTTCATGATTCTTCCATCATTTCTTGATCAAATCTTGTCCAATGAACATATATAACATGAATTTCATGAATTTGACCATAAAAAGTCAGGAGTTGACTTTTTCCCCAATTTCTTGATTCTCAAGCAACTGATCAATTGAACCTCTTCTGAAATGAACCAATGGCCAATCTTCCATCCTTAGATACTTAATATCATGTAGAAAACATTGAGATCAAGTTTGAATCAAAATTTACTCAGGAGACCACTTAAATTCAAAACCCTACTTTGAATTGTTTTGGTGATAGGAGGTGATGCACTGTCCAATCTTCTTGATGAATTCCCATCTTCCAATGACTTGTGGGATCAAGTGGGATGATATATGATGTAAGAGACCTTTGAGACTTATAAGAGACCCTTGTATCTTATTCCCTTGGTTTAGATGATCCACATCTTTGAGAAACAGCTGATCACATGCCCTTATGCAAGATGCAATGCTAAATGTTTTATGTTTTATTTTTCTATGCTTGAATGCAATGCAATGAAATACAAGCTCATGCTAAATGATATGAAGAATGAGAGGGAAAATTTTGGGGTATTACAGCTGCCCGTATTCAATCACTGTAGCCCTGAATGGATAATAGCGATTGCTGTCAGACTTTCAAGGTATGGAGGGATTGAATACCGAAAATAACCAAAAAATTTGCACTCTGTGGAGAAGAAGAAAAGGGATATAAACCCAACCAAATGAACTTTGCTTGAATAAAACTCTGATGATAGCCATAACACTGAAGGGATGTCTTTTTGAACAACGCTAGACAACTACTGGCTTGCCACACTGCGGGTGGACTTTAACAACATCTTTTGTACAACGCCAGACGACTACTGGCCTGCCACACTACCGGTGGACTTTAGCAACGTCTTTTGTACAACTCCAGACGACTACTGGCCTGCCACACTACGGGTGGACTTTAGCAACGTCTTTTGTACAATGCCAGACGACTACTGGCCTGCCACACTATGGGTGGACTTTAACAACGTCTTTTTAAATGGAGTCTACCGACTACTGACTTGCCACATTGCGGGTGGACTTTCGCCAATCTACGGTTAGACTTGCAACTGTCTTTTTAAATGGAGTCAGACGACTACTGACTTGCCACACTGCGGGTGGACTTTCGCCAATCTACGGTTGGACTTACAACTGTCTTTTTGAATGGAGTCAGACGACATGCTGGGAAAAAGTTCTCAGAGATCTGCTGGGAAAACACAAGGAAAACCCACTGGGGATAATGAGTTGACAACAACTCTGCTTGGGAGAACTGCTTCAAAGCGCTTCGTGGTGGGAATGCCCCTTTAGAGGATTTTACAGAAGACCACGCATCTTCAAACTCTTGGGCAAATGCTGAGACTTGATCTAAACATATTATGAAAGAGAGATTACTCTACTGGGGATAATAGATCTAGAACACATCTTGTCGGATGGATTTCACGATGCCCCGTGCTTAGGAGGGTCACAAACTCGCTTTTGCCCCAGATTATGCGGCTGATATGAAGAAATCGTCCCAAGAGGATTTTACAGAAGATTTGGCATCTCCAAACTCCTGGACACTCGTTGAGTCTTGAACATTAATTGCGAGATCTGCGAAGCAACTCTAGTGGGAAATTTGCAACCGTTATCGACACAGAAAAGCTTGTAGCTGTTGGAAGTACTGAATAGGAGAATCGACTTAATAAGATACAACGATCCCATTTGAAATTAACTTGTCGATATCAAATCGTCGCGAGCGACCATCAGCTGAAGATGGACTCAATTAGTAAACGTTGTGACGAAAGATGATATGTGAACCCTTTCCTGAACTTGCCTGCCTCAGTCTTCTGCATGGGAATAAGTGATTACTCATCTAGAATACATGATCCCTGCTCTTGGAAAACTTGTACCTGTTACCTGCAACAAAAGAATATGCACACGTGCTCCAGGATATTGCGTGGTTTGAATCCGCCATCCAGGATTACTCAACATTCAAAGTAATTTTAAATATTTTCCTGCGCATGTTATTTGTAAGGCCGCAGTGTTTTCAAATGCAATGTTTTATCAAAAATTCGGACGTTTTTGCAAACAAAGCAGTAAAAACAAAATAAGAAGCTTTTGACTGAAATTCAATTTATTGATTGAAAAGGCCCAGAATAGGCAAGTACAATTGGGAAGCAAATCCTGGAAAGAGGAGATTGCTGTAAATTGAGAAAAGAAATTATCCTAATGGCAATGTGAAAACGGCATTCCACTGAGTTTCAATTCTTCTATGGCCGGTATGTCTTCAAGACTCCCCGACCTTGCCTTCTGAGGAGTGATTAGATTGATTCCTACCCTTTGGAAAGTCAGTTACTGAAATGGTAATGGAGTACAGATAACTCAGACCATAGTCATTCGCTTAAATCCCTCTTTTGCATGGACCGCCCTTTCGGGTTTTCAATCCATCGGGATACCCTTTTTTGCCTGAGTTGTCCTTGCGGATTTTCAACTCACCAGGTGTACAATTTTTTTATTTTATATCCCTAATTTTTGCCCGAACCTTTTTATTCTTTTTTTTTTTGGTTCGCGGGGATGCCCCTTTTTGCCTGGACTTTTCTTTTTTTTTGTCCAGCGGGTCTATTTATGCGAAGTATTTTTTGACTACGTCTGAGTTGACAGGGGATGGAAAGTCTTCGTCGTCCATGGTTGTAAGTAATAAGGCTCCACCCGAGAAGACCTTCTTAACCACGAATGGACCTTCATAGTTGGGAGTCCATTTGCCCCTGTGATCGGTACTAGGAGGAAGAATCCTTTTGAGTACCACATCTCCCACTTTGTAAACCCGAGGACGCACCTTTTGTTCAAATGCTTGCTTCATCCTCCGCTGGTATAACTACCCATGACACACAGCCGCCAGTCGTTTCTCTTCAATAAGGCTCAACTGATTAAATCTGACACGAACCCATTCAGCTTCGTCTAACTTGACATCCATCATGAATCTGAGGGATGGAATCTCAACTTCAACCGGTAGTACAACCTCCATACCGTATACAAGTGAGAATGGTGTTGCCCCAGTGGACGTGCGTACTGACGTTCGGTACCCATGCAAGGCGAATGGTAGCATCGCATGCCAATCTTTATATGTGACAACCATTTTCTGCACAATCTTCTTAATATTCTTGTTGCCCGCCTCCACGGCGCCATTCATCGTCGGGCGATACGGAGAAGAATTGTGATGCTCAATTTTGAAGTCCTGGCACAGCTCAGCCATTATTTTGTTATTCAGATTAGAACCATTATCAGTGATGATTCTCTCGGGCACTCCATAGCGACAAATGATATCCCGTTTCAGGAAGCGAGCTACCACCTGCTTAGTGACGTTGGCATAAGATGCTGCTTCAACCCATTTATTGAAATAATCAATGGCAACCAAGATGAAACGATGGCCGTTTGAAGCAGTAGGCTCAATATTTCCGATCATGTCGATGCCCCACATGGCAAAGGGCCAAGGAGAGGATATGACACTCAACGGATTTGGAGGCACATGCACTTTGTCTGCATAAATCTGACACTTGTGACACTTGCGGGCGTACTTGTAACAATCTGCCTCCATCGTCAACCAATAATACCCCGACCTCAATAGTTTCTTTGCCATTGCATGTCCTCCAGCATGGGTACCGAAAGAGCCTTCATGCACTTCCTGCATTAACAAGTCTGCTTCGTGTCTATCCACGCATCTGAGTAGAACCATGTCAAAATTCCGTTTATACAGTACGTCATCCTGATTCAAGAAGAAACTACCAGACAACCTTCTCAACGTCTTCTTATCTTTAGTAGATGCCCCTGGCGGGTACTCTTGACTTTTCAAGAAACACTTGATGTCATGAAACCATGGCTTGTCATCAGACGTTGCGTCAACAGCAAACACAAATCCAGGTCTGTCAAGATGAGACACTTCAATCTTAGGTACATGGTTCCATCTTTGCACTTTGATCATAGAAGACAATGTGGCCAAGGCATCAGCAAACTTATTCTCATCTCGGGGAATATGGTACAGCTTCACTGTTGTAAAAAATGTCAACAATCTCCTCGTATAATCTCTATACGGAACCAGGTGTGCTTGGTGCATGTACCAACTCCCTTTCACCTGATTAATTACCAAAGCTTAATCACCGAAGATATCGAGGGTCTTAATTTGCAAATTAATCGCCTCCTCAATCCCCATTATACAAGCTTCATACTCTGCTTCATTGTTGGTACATCCAAAAGTTATTCGGGCAGTGAAAGGCATATGAACACCTTCCGGCGTGATAAGAACTGCTCCAACTCCGCACCCATTCATGTTGACGGCCCCATCAAACATCAAACTCCATTTGGATTCAGGGTCTGGCCCCTCCTCCGGGAGTGGTTCCTCGCAATCTTTAGCTTTGAGAAACATGATGTCCTCATCAGGGAAATCAAATTTCATGGGTTGGTAATCATCAATCGGCTGTTGCGCAAGATAGTCTGACAAGATACTTCCTTTGATGGCCTTCTGAGAAGTATACTGGATATCATATTCTTTCAAAACCATTTGCCACCGTGCAACTCTGCCTGTTAGTGCTGGTTTCTCGAAGATGTACTTGATAGGATCCATTTTTGAAGATCAACAAAGTTGTGTGCCTGAGCATATATACTGCCTTAATCGCTTAGAAGCCCATGCAAGTGCACAGCATGTCTTCTCAAGCATTGAGTATCGGGACTCGCAGTCATTGAACTTTTTGTTCAGGTAGTAGATAACATGCTCCTTCCTACCTATCTCATCGTGTTGACCAAGAACACAGCCCATAGAACCTTCAAGCACACAACTTCAAATACATTATCAAAGGTCTTCCTGAAACTGGAGGCATGAGAATTAGAGGTTCCTGCAAGTATTCTTTTATTTTATCGAATGCCAATTGGCAATCGCCATTCCACCTGACCGTTTGATCTTTTCTTAGCAGTTTGAATATTGGTTCGCACGTGGAAGTTAGGTGAGATATGAACCTTGCAATGTAGTTCAATCTACCCAAGAAACCACGAACCTCTTTTTCTGTTCTCGGTTCAGGCATGTCTCGTATTGCTTTCACTTTGGCAGGATCAGCCTCAATCCCTTTTTCACTCACAATGAAACCCAGCAGCTTTCCAGAACGTACTCCAAAAGTGCACTTGTTCGGATTCAACCTCAAACGGAACTTCCTCAACCTTTCAAACAACTTTTTCAAATTAATCAGATGTTCTTCCTCTGTTCGCGACTTGGAAATCATGTCATCCACATAACATTCAATCTCTTTGTGAATCAAGTCGTGGAATAATGTTACCATTGCCCGCTGATACGTTGCCCCTGCATTTTTCAACCCAAAAGGCATCACCTTATAACAGTATGTACCCCATGGGGTAATGAACGTGGTCTTCTCCATATCCTCAGGCACCATCTTAATCTGGTTGTACCTGGAGAAACTGTCCATAAACGAGAACACTGAAAACTGAGTTGTATTGTCAACCAACACGTCGATATGAGGTAGTGGAAAATCATCTTTTGGACTAGCTTTGTTAAGATCTCGATAATCCACACACATTCTAACCTTTCTGTCTTTCTTTGGCACTGGCACGATGTTGGCAACCCAGGGAGGATAATTGGTCACAGCAAGGAAACCTGCATCCCACTGCTTCTGAACTTCTTCTTTGATCTTTATGGCCATATCAAGATGAGTCCGACGAAGTTTCTGCTTGACTGGCGGGCATTCTTCTCTCAATGGCAGCCTGTGTACAACAATATCAGTATCCAGCCCTGGCATGTCTTGATATGACCAGGCGAAGATATCAACATATTCACACAACATTTCAGTCAAAGCTTTCTTCACATCTGCTTGCAGGCTGGCGCCAATCTTGATCTCTTTCTTAGCATCCTCAGTACCAATATTGATGATCTCTATGGTCTCTTGATGAGGCTGGATGGCCCTTTCCTCTTGTTTTAACAATCTGGCCAGTTCCTCAGGGAGTTCACAGCCCTTCTCGTCCCCTTCTTTGGCTTGATAAATCAATTTGTCAAAGTCATACATAGCCATAGCAGAACCGTTATCAATGGAATCCGGAGGATCAAGTCTGCACGAACGGGTTCATGCTTTATTTTAGAATTTATTTTTGAACAAAAAGAAATGAAACATTGCCATTTTAAATTTTTTTGTGCAAAAATAAAAAATGAAAGACAAGGAACAAAATTTGAGTGCAAAAACGTCCTTTATTGATGATTAAAATTGAAAATGCAAACAGGTGGCCCTACAAATGAATATGTACGCCTTGGACAGAGCGCACGATTTTAACATGCATTATGGTTAGAAAAACAAAGAAAATTACTCTGTTTGAAGAGTAACTTGGACGATTTCTTCAACGGACCAGTTCTGCAATTGTTGTCCCGAGGCACGTGGGCGTACCCAGTTGTCTAAGTCACAGTCATTGTCAATGCCATCTTCTGTAGCTGCACAAGATTGGTCTGGGTAAATGATTCCCCCACTGCTAAACATGACGGGTCCACTGTTCTTTGCAACTGAAGTCATAGAGGGTTGATAGCCAATACCAAACTTATCCTCTTTCACTGGTGCCTCTATCAGCTTGCCCCAGCCTTGGGCATTACCTGCTCTGACAACCTCAACAGCTTGCTTATAGGACGAAATAGATGTGTCGGCTCTATTCGGAGTAAGGGAAGATTCAGACACTCTATCAATATTCACTGCTTCGAATGACTGGCAAAGCATTTCGTGGATTTCCCCATCCATCTCAACATACTTGAACGTGGACAGATGACTGACAAAAATGTCTTCTTCACCACACACAGTCACTACTTGTCCCTCGAACTCGTATTTCAGCTTCTGGTGTAAGGTGGATGTAACAGCCCCGGCCGCATGAATCCAAGGGCGGCCTAATAAACAGCTATAAGCAGGCTGTATGTCCATCACGTGGAATGTAGACTTGAACACTTGCGGTCCAATTTGCACAGGTAATTCCACTTCACCAAACACAGACCTTTTCGTCCCGTCGAACGCTCTGACAACCAAATCACTTGGCCTTAAGATCAAACCATCAACTTTCAGCTTCATCAGCGCCTTCTTTGGCAAGACATTGAGCGAGGAACCAGTGTCTACCAACACGTGAGACAACACTGCACCCCTACACTCCATTGTAATGTGCAAAGCTTTATTGTGGTTTCTACCTTCAGAAGTCAAATCTCTGCTTGTGAAACCCAATCCATGGCTGACATTGACATTAGAGATCACACCTTCAAGCTGATTGACGGTAATTTCCTGTGGAACGTAGGCTCTCTTCAACACTTTCAGCAAAGCCTCTCGGTGCGCATCAGAACACATCAACAATGACAAAATTGAGATCTTCGAGGGTGGCTGGTTCAATTGATCGACAATCTTGTAATCACTTTTCTTTATTATCCTCATGAACTCTTCTACCTCGTTGTCAAAGGTAATCTTAGTCTCTGTTTCAGGCACAGGCACACTCTCAGCTACCTGTTTTCCTTTAGCTTTTGTCGCAGCCTCAACTTCTTTATCACTTTGCAAATTTTGGGGAGCAAACAACCTTCCACTTCTAGTAAAGCCACCTACACCGCCCACATTATCAATATTTGAACTGGCCGATGTCTCGACTTCCTGCTTTCTTCCCTCATAGTACACGTCTGCGCCATAGTGCCATGGGATTGCTTTCGTAGAAGTAAACGGAACTGGTCCTGGCACCGTGATGGTAACAGGACTGGATATTTCTGGCACAACACTTGCTACAGGAGCTGTACTTGCAGGCACCTGAATTTCCGCAGGAGTATAATAAATGGTCACAGTTGACACCTCATTAATATCTTTCACAACCTGGTCAAACTGTAGACGGCCCTCACTGATCAGACTCTGCAAACCAACTCGCAATTTATCACAACCATTCTCTTGACTCATACATTCAGAACAATTTTGGTCACAACCCGGGAACACCTGTCCCTTCAACAAACGATCTTTCACCACTAGCAATGAAGTCTTCACATGATTGATGTCTGCCACCAAATTCAATCTCCTTCCATCCTCAACAGCGTGCACATCTGCCACACCATGATTAGGCATGGGGTTCTGGATAACATTAGGAGGTAACGAGAAATTGATTGCTTTAGCATCGATCAAGTCTTGCACCTTATTCTGAAACGCCCAGCACTTCTCAGTAGTATGCCCCTGAGCACCTGAATGGAAATCACATCGAGCATTAGCATCGAAATTAGGTGGCAAGTTGCCAGCAGCAGGAGGTCTCATAGTACGAAGTTCAACCAACTTCAGTTGGAGTAACTGAGGTAACAATGCTGAATAAGTCATAGGGAGAGGGTCAATCTTACGGTCCCTCTGCCTAGACCTTTGCTAGAAAAGAGGTTGTTGCTGTTGCTGCTGAGCCTGCTGTTGTGGCTGTTGTTGCTGAACAGATGGTGTTAGGATTGTC
The DNA here is from genome assembly GCA_022829125.1 of Lathyrus tuberosus. Classification (NCBI taxonomy): domain Eukaryota; kingdom Viridiplantae; phylum Streptophyta; class Magnoliopsida; order Fabales; family Fabaceae; genus Lathyrus; species Lathyrus tuberosus. The sequence goes on from JALAZF010000384.1 coordinate 6,121,793, forward strand.
ACTGCACCTACCTGGTGATAAGCCTGAGAACGTCCTCTGCCTCGTCCTCTATACACAGCATTTGTATCACCTTCTCTTCTTTTCTGACCATTAGCAAAAGGTTTCTTTGTTCTAGAAGAGCCAGCCCCACTTACATCTTGGATCTTCCCAAGTTTCAACAGACTCTCGATCCTTTTCCCAGCAATCACAATATCAGAGAATCCGGTCGATGGACAAGCAGCCAATCTTTCAAGAAATACCCCTTGCAGGGTGCCCATGAACATGTCTGCCATTTCTCTATCCAGCAAAGGAGGTTGAACCTGGGTTGCCATCTCTCTCCACCTTTGAGCGTATTCTTTGAAACTTTCCTTAACATTCTGTGACAACCCTTGCAGTTGAGTGCGGTTGGGAGCCAAGTCAATATTATACTGGTATTGCTTCAGAAACGCTTCTGCCAGATCTTTCCAGCTTCTCACAGCAGCTCTATTCAATTTCATGTACCAAGTCAATGAAGCTCCGGCCAAACTGTCTTGAAAGTAGTGCATCCATAACTTCTCATCATCAGTATGGGCTGAAATCCTCCCAAATTAAGCCTGAATATATGTCTGGGGACACGTATTGCCATGATATTTGTCAAAAGTGGGTGGCTTGAACTTTGGAGGAATTCTGACTCCCGGTACCAGACCCAAACTAGTAACATCAATGCCCATAGAATTCTTACACTCTATAGCCTGGATCTTCTCAGCCAGATCATCATACCTTCTGTCACCCGGATTACTCATATCAGCATCCAGTAGGGTGAATTGGTCTTCCTGAACATCTTCCTGAACACCACCAACATTTCTGCCATTTCCATTACCCAGATTTCCAACAGGAGGAGGATTGCCCCTAGGAGGAGGAGTGCCATGTGTCTGTGAATTGTCATTCTGATTACCTCCCAGCGTGCCCTCTGGACGCTCGACCAGAAGTCTCAATCTCTCTTGAGCCTGTGCCATACCAGTCATGAGAGTCATGAACTGGTCCATGCGTGCCCTCATCTCAGCCAAATCATTCTGCATTTGATCCATGATCCTTGCTTGATTCCTTCGAGTTGCGTATCGGTGAACGTAGGTATCAACTATAATGCCTGAAACCAAATAAAGGTTAGAGACCCTGCCACGAGTACCTGAAAAACAAGCAACAAAATGCAAAATGATATGCCATGCAAATGCCATGTTTATCATTTCTGAGGTGCCTTACACTCTGATTCCAATCTTAATCACAGAAACCTGAAGATCAAAAATCGTGACATAAAGAGACGTGCCGTGATTATGTGCCCGTGTACGGATAACAACCAGAGGAACCTTTCTGAATAAATTGCTCATCTCAATCAGGAGGAAACATACATACATTGTTCAACAATGAGTTCAAGCATCATACATCAAAAGAATGGATTCATCAACAAGCCTGATGATATCCATCAACAAAATTACATCAAGAGAAAGAAAACAAACTGTCAATCTGACAACTCTAAATCCTTCAACTTGTCACTTGAATACTTGATCTCCTCGAATATTATGCGAGTACGCTGGTGATTGAGTCTTTCAATTAACTCCTTGATCAGCATATCTCTTTTCATGAGAGCCTCAGACAGTGACCCCATACATATCAGGAGAGCATCATCATCACAAACCCCTTTCTGCCTTTTCACACCGGCTTGTATCTTGAGTTTCTCCATATCTGCCATAGCCTCTTCAAGCTCGCTCTTGTAAGTCTTCAGGTCCCCTCTGGCGCTTACCAATTGCTCTTGACTTTCACCAAGGTTCTCTCGATACTTTCTCTGCTGTTCATGTGCCTTTTCGAGCTCCTCACCCTTGATCTTCAGTTGTTCTTGCAACTCGGCGTTCTTGATTCTAACCTCATCCTAGGCTTGCTGAAGCTTAGCTAGCGTGTCCTTGGTCTGAGCTAAAGTCTGATTGGTCTTCTTATGAGCTTGAGTGGCAGCATCGACACCTTTACTAATCTTCTGGAAATATTGAGCTCTTTCGGCGAAATCCTTTTCTTTTGCAGCTAAGATTCTTTCGGCGTCCTGGGCTTTATGCTCCAATTCTCTGTTGGCATGCAAAGCGTTTTGAAGAAGACTACTCAGATCTGAATTCTCCACCCGAAGCTCCTTTACCAAATTCTGCATCTTGTCGAACTCCTCGATGGCTACCATGGTAGGCTGCTCTGGCATTATAGGATAGAGAGGGGGTTCCCTTGAAAAAGGCAAGAGTAACTCGTTCACCTTCATTTCAATCTATCTCTCATAATCAGGGTAAGATCTGCAATCCATTTTTCCAAAAACTATTTTTCCTGTTCTATGTTTATGACCCCAAGCATTCATAATTTCTTGTACCATTTCCTCATTTTCAGTCCCTGTAAAAAACAAATATTTCTCAACCTCCTGATCCGTGGGAGGAGACCTGGAAGTCTATCCAAACTGTCTAACAGCTAGGATCGAGTTATAGTTGATTCCCCCTTTCCTACCGATTAGAGGCACATTGGGAAAGTTCCCACAACTGGTGATAATCTCTATCCCCATCAGCTTACGATCGAACCAGACGATGTTGTCAGCAGTTAATCCCATCATCCGCTTGGACCATTTTAAGGAATCCTTTGTTTCTACAAAAGCACCTGCCTGAGGTAAATGCTTCAAAAACCAACGAGATAAAAGCGGAGTGCAACAATTGACAGGTCCTCCCCTTCTCTTTTCATTCTTGAAATGCACCGAGTAGTAAAAATCTCCTAACAAAGTGGGAACCTGGTTTTTGAGAATAAAAACTCTTATAGCCTGCATATCCACAAAATCTTGTTGATTAGGGAAAAGAACAATGTCGTAGATGCACAAAGCCAGGATAGAATTGTGAACTGCCCAATTCTTTGCTTCAGCAGCCTCCTGAGCTTGGTCAGTAAGAAAGGCTAAGTGAAAACCTTTGACCCCATTTTTTATAGCCACGTTTCCTTTTAACACTAAATCTTTCACCTGTACCGCAGCTGCAATCTCCTCTATGCTAGGATGACTTCCAGAAAAGAAAGGCAAAGTTGATTCGATCGGAGTTCCCAAAATAAATGAGAACTCTTCCAAAGTAGGCATCAAAATGTAATCAGGAAAAAGAAAGCATCTCAGCGTCGGCTCATAAAACTGCAGCAACGTGTGCAGAGCATCATGTTCATACTGTGTGATTCTACGGACCATCTTAACTAGTTTCCCACATTTCTTCTAGAAGTTGACAAGAACACCTAGGTCAGACACGGCTATCACCTTATGCAGTAACTCTAAAGCAGGTTCTGGGAACTTGTAGGCAACGTTGCGCTTTCTCTCGACAACTGTCTCTGTCGAGCCCATTGATTGGAATCAGAACTGTAATAAGCACCTGTAAATGACAAACATGAATGTTATGACATGATAATGCAATGCAAAAGAGCATGGTATCAGCGTGCTCTATGTCTGTGTTGGATTGTGTGCACGGTGTCTGTACAAATCTGAGAATAATATTGTAGATAGAAACCCACTGACTGTAACAAGTTACATCATCTGTCTGTGAAAATACCAGATTATCAGGGTATGTAGGAGGCATGGTTACCTGCAAACCTATAAACACCTGTCCATACTCATATGTGGGTACTAGAATAGCAGTTCCTCAGTTTCAGATTCTCTATTTTGAGAAGCAATAGCACATTCGGCCCGTAGGATACAATGCTATCGCCAAACAAAGAGATCGTCCACTGACTCCCCAAAAATAAAGGCCATCCTATGCAAGTTCCAAAGTGGGCCCTCGGGTACGAATGGGTTTGCCACAGAATGTGGTCTGCCACTGTCACCACTAAAGAGGGATGTTTCCACTAAGGTCCTCAATGATCGGTTACCAGAGTCGACAACTTTCTAGGTAAACCCCCTGAAATGCACAGGTCGTGCAAATCAGAACATCTCCCAAGAAAACCTCGTCTGGCTTTGGATTTCGTATAAACCATACATAACAAGATGCTACGTAGGCCATACTACCGTCCACTCTAGTCCTATGTGTGTACTCAAGCCTGTGTAATGGGCTTATATCTCAGAACACCCATCCCGCCAAACAGAAAACCAGCACAGCACAGTAAAGTATAATAGTGAAATGAAGATGCAATAAATGCAGAAAATATAGTAAATACAGTAAAGTAATAATACAGTAAACAGCAATATAGTAAAACAGTAAAAATAGCAGGATACAGCATCATAATAAACACCCAATGAAAGAAAAACAGACAAGCGCTAGGATTGACTCGCTAAGGAAACCAGAGATTCTGGGTTCGTTTCCCTAGCAGAGTCGCCACCTGTCGCTCCCGGGATTTTCATCCAAGTACAAACGCGAAAGTGGCACAAAATAGAGTCGCCAGCAATGTGTATTTATCCCAAGAGAGAGAATGGAGACACTGCATAAACCTGAAGGAAAGCAAAGAGCATGGTCTTGCGACCAAGAGAACTGGGTTCGGGAGTCGGTTACGCGAAGGGAAGGTATTAGCACCCCCACGCGTCCATCGTACCCGATGGGATCCACGCTTGCTTGTCTCGATCAAAGGGTGTTGGAAACTAGAGCTTCGCTGCTACTGGAAAAGAAAGGAATAGGAAAAGGGAAAAAAGAAAAGAGAGAGAACAAGAAACAAATGTAGGGAAAATAAAAGAAGTGCTCGAATGGGCCCTACCCCACTGCCAACGTATCTCATCGGGAACATGAGAATCAGAGCGACATAGTTCCCCTCAATGAGGGTTGCTTTGCTTGTGTTTTTTAGTGGAAACGTCATAGTACGCGTCCCAGCAGTTAGGTGTTACAGCTCGCTGTAGGGAGACTTAGGCGTTACCTATTTGCGGTAGAACAGACTTGACGAATCCTTAAGGAAAGAGTGAATGAGATGAGAAAAGAATTGTTTGTTTTTGTCTTTTAAGAAAGAAGTGTTTTGATTGTTTTATGTTTAGTAACATACATTGTATTTAAGTCCTTCATGTAGGATCGAATGCTTCACATATCAACCCAAGGCGGGACGTACGCTAAACATTCTAAGAAAGTGAGAGAAGACCCCTCACTATCTCATTCTTACATGAAAGGCTCAAATACAATATTTGTTATGCCTTTATTAAGTGTTTTTTATTTTTGTTTTAAGATGAGAAGAGAGACTCAAAAGGAGGAGTAAAGGTAAAACTAAAGGGGACTAAGACTCACCCTTCTGTCAGTATGCTTAGAGACCCTAAGGTTAATGTGGTTTAAGAAATCTAATCCTAAAAGAAAAGAGAAGAAGAAGATAGAAAGCAACTTACTTCCAAGATGGAAGTTAAGTTATTTCTAAGAGGGAAGAAAGAAGATTATGAAAGCAAAGCATCATTAAATGCTTAAACAACACAAATTGAATGATTAAAAGATGAAGGAAGAAATTAGAATGTGGATGCATATCCACACTCAAGTGACTTACCATTAGCCCCTGAAATAGTTAGTACCATTATTTACAAGTGAAGAAACAAGTTAAGATGAACAAGTAAGGCTTAAACAAGTCAAGAACCAAAGTAAAAGCATCCTAAAGGTTAAGGAAAGCCTAAGGTCAGAATGCACATCATAATAATGTTCTCTACTGCTATGAGATCAAACACAAATCAAATATACACAAACAATGCCTTAAACCACAAAGAAATGCATTATGAAAGAAGTAGATGAAGAATGAGTGGATATGCAAAGTGATCATCCATTAATGCTTCATGAAAGGTTAAAGTCAGAACCAATTTCATTTAGGAATGGTTTTATAATGCTTATGAATCATCATGTAGTTCATAGACGAAATGATGTAAGAAGAAGAGATGAGAAAGAGAAAAGAATGAGAAACAAGTTTCACTAAGATGCACAAAGTTACATATCAAATATGCATATCATGTAAAATGATTGATGGATGTATATGGTAAGTCGCATACCATTGGTGAAATGCAAATGAAAAGAATGAAATGGCATACCAAATGCAAACACAATTCATGTTAAGCCAAAGAGTAGATAAGATGTGAAAACATGTCAAAAAGGTAAGTTAAAATGCATAAACACAAACCAAATGCAAGTATAAACCAACATGACCTATAATTGAGTTAAGAAAGAACTATAGTCTTCTAAATGAAACCTCTAATATCACACAAAGCAAACAAGAAAGAGTGGCACAAGTGCCTCATTAAAATTAAGCTAGAAGGAAGTATAAGAATATGCACCAAGATAGCTTCAAATGTAAAGCTCTAAACAAATATCAAAAGTACATATTAAAATCATGAAAATTGGCTCTAACCAACCTAAATCAGAAGTAAATCAAGTATCAAAAGCCCATGGAAAAAATCAAAATGAAACATGCTCAAACAAATCAACAAAGTCATATTGAAACACATCACAAGAAGGTGCAAGGATGAACATCAAAAGGTATGATATAATGACTTTAAAAATAAAACAAAAATTGTTTTTTACACTTTAAGATGTTATCTAATCAATACAAAAATAATGAATCAAAAATATGATGTGAGATGAGAGAAAGAAATCATGCAAGTGCAAGTGTCAATGAATAAGAGCATTCAAAAAGAAATTGAAAATGAAAATATGAAATAATGTGTAAAAACTCACAAAAATCAGAATTAAAAAATATAGAAAACTAATTAAATGCATAAAGAACACACATGAATTTATTTAGGATTTTTATTAATGTTTTACTATTTTTTAAAATATGAAAATCAAACAGATATGGAAAAGGAATTAAAAATAATAAAGGAAATGGGGAGGGTGTGCAGCGGGAGTAGAAGAGTAGTTCAAAATAAATGGGCTCAAACATGTGGGGTGCAGATATCAATTAATGACCCAAACCAATACCAATGTATGCGTGTGTGTGATGCAGTGTACAATCAGTTACCATGTGTTTCAATCATAGCCATACAATCAAGTCAACCAAAATCAATCATTAAAGCATGCATATCAAACGGATCCAGAACAAGGCACATGGTAACAAACGTGTATGCACACACATACAATTGTCAGAGTTCAAAAGAAAAGAGTACGTGAGATGCGCATGTGTTTATTAATGCGTTGGTAACGTTTAAACCATTGGATTAATCTCAATGCAAGATCATCAAAGAAGTACTCACATCAAATGAATCAGAGCTAAAGTCCATAATATGTAACGTGCACGCACACACACATAACAATCTGAAGTCAAAAAAGAGCACATGCAAGTCACGTGACAATTTAATGCGCTGGCAAATTTATGACCACACGATGCAAATGATCAGACGGTTGTGTTCAAATCTGGCCAAAAAACCCTAGACGCATGCTCACCGGCCGAAGAACGACCTCCGGTCGTCTTCTCCGGCCATCTCCGTCACCTGCAACTCTCACATTTCCCAGAAACAAGCAAATCACACATAAAAATGAAGAGGAAGTCAAACACAACAAGAATCTAGTCTCAGAGTTTCCAAATCACAAACACACAGAGTGAAACGAACTCAAGAAGTTAGCCCTAACTTTCACAACTACGCTCCTAATGAGCCTATCACTAGCCGGAGATGTTGCACTGCTTCTAATAAGCACAAATCATCAAAAAAAACACACTATAACCAGTGATTAAATGCAAGGAAAGTTGAGAAGTAAAACCTAAACCTTGAAGAACTTGTATCTTCAGAAAACCAGAGGTATTGCCACCACTTCTTGAGCTTAAAACGAACTAAATAAATGCTGTTGAACTGGAGCTTTTGAAGAACAGAGGGAGATTCAAAATTTTGTTGAAACTTCACTTGGAGAATGATGTTGCTTCAGTAGGTTTTTTGATCCAGAAACACGCTATTAGTGAAGATAGAGATGGAGTGGATGAAGAACACTGATGAATTCCTGTAGAGAGATAGAAATTTCAGAGAGAATTCTTGAAGTGTTTTGAGAGTGAGAGTGAAAAGTGAATGTTAGAATGAAATCTGAGTGAGGTTTTGAATTTATAGGTTGCGTTAAAAGTGAACCATGGTGGTTAACTGAGTCTGTTTAGTGAGTTTGGGCATGGTTAAATGAGTGCACCCTAACTAACTGAGTCAAGTTAGTTAGGGGCGAGCTAATGAGCTTGGTTATGGTGTGGGAATGTTTATGGCAACTATGGTGAGGCTGAGGATGGATGGTGGTGATGTTATGTTGTTGCTGTAAAACTTGTAGAGCAAGTGTCTATTTTCTCTTTTGATGTATGGCCAAGCATGGTATGAATTGTGTGAGGAACGTGTTTGGTTTAATGAGGAAAAGAAGTACATGAACATAGAGCTATGTTTGTTGTGTGACTGAACCAAATCATGCACACAATCTGCTAATATTAGTCAATGCATCAGTGATGAGTAGGGTAGTTTACATATGAAATTCTCCTTACTCAGTGAATGATTTGATGAGTTCTTGAGGTCAATGGATTAAGGATGTGTAATACTACAAGTTTGGTGTGAAACAAGATTGGAAATGAAACTTCTATCTTGCTCAAAAAGGACTTGAAACATTGGGAATCAAAACTGGTGTGTGGCGAGCAACTTGGCCTGCAGGCAAGGCATGGTGACTTAGGGAATTTTCAGTGTGAAGCAACCAACTTTGGACCCACATAACTCCATCATAACTTGCTCAAATGAAAATTTGTCCAACATCAAAGTTGGAGAGGACATTGGGATGAACAAATTTGATGTTCAACATTTTTTCATTTAGAGCTTCCATCATTGAGAAAAGTGGCTTGACATCTTGCCCACCATGTGTTTGTCAAAATTATGGCCGGTGGGCCTAAGCTTGCCTTGCCATGACTTGGTTTTTTGCCTTGATTTTACCAAACTTTGATTGACCATAACTCCCTCAATTTTGATCCAATGGAAGAGTTATTTATATGGATTTGAAGCTTAGAACATGAACTTTAATTGGCTCAACTTTGGCCTGAGGTTTGGAGCTTTTATCTTGAAGAAAGAGAGCCTCAAAGTAGAGTGCAACATAGTCCAAACTTGCCATTTTTGGAAACTCTAAAGTTTGTATTTTTAACAGTTTTGTAACTTCTTGATTTTTCATGATTCTTCCATCATTTCTTGTTCAAATCTTGTCCAATGAACATATATAACATGAATTTCATGAATTTGACCTTAAAAAGTCAGGAGTTGACTTTTTTCATTGCATAGTTGACTTTTTCCCCAATTTCTTAATTCTCAAGCAACTGATCAATTGAACCTCTTCTGAAATGAACCAATGGCCAATATTCCATCCATAGATACTTAATATCATGTAGAAAACATTGAGATCAAGTTTGAATCAAAATTTCCTCAAGAGACCACTTGAATTCAAAACCCTACTTTGAATTGTTTTGGTGATAGGAGGTGATGCACTGTCCAATCTTCTTGATGAATTCCCATCTTCCAATGACTTGTGGGATCAAGTGGGATGATATATGATGTAAGAGACCTTTAAGACTTATGAGAGACCCTTGTATCTTATTCCCTTGGTTTAGATGATCCACATCTTTGAGAAACAACTGATCACATGCCCTTATGCAAGATGCAATGCTAAATGTTTTATGTTTTATTTTTCTATGCTTGAATGCAATGCAATGAAATGCAAGCTCATGCTAAATGATATGAAGAATGGGAGGGAAAATTTTGGGGTATTACAGCTGCCCGTATTCAATCACTGTAGCCCTGAATGGATAATAGCGATTGCTGTCAGACTTTCAAGGTATAGAGATAATCGAAGGGGAGAAGTTTTGCCCTAGGTTTTGGATCTAAGCTTCTAACAAGCTCTATCAACTAGCCAGAGTTCAAGAGCTTCTAATAAGCTAAAATCAACATAAAACAAGCTTAGAATCAGTGAATTCGTGCAATAAAAGTTTGAACTGAAACCTGAAAATTGATGAATCTTGAGATTAAAAGAAGGCCAGAGAGGAGGATCCTGAGCTTCTTGTGCTTTATCTGAGTAAAATAAATGCTTATAGTAGCTTGATCTTGAGGATAACAGAGAGATTCAAACTTGAGATAGATACTACACTTGGAAGCTTCACTTGTTCTTGGTCCAAAACTCCAAAAGATGAACAATGAATGAAGATAATGATGAATTCGTATGAAGAGAGAGAGAAAGCTCAGGGAGAATTTCAGAGAGTGAAGTTGGTGAAAATGTGAAAAAATGAAGTCTCTCTCAAAGTTAGTTAGATTGAAGCTTTTATATCCAAGGTTAGTTTCTAACTATCTTAGTTGACTGTTAGAACTATGGTTGAGTTAAAATGGTGGTGTCAAGCAATGAAGGGGTGTGGTTGCAAACTGAAATGAGATAAAGAGTGAACTCGTGAATGTTGTGATTGTTCATGTTGTATGATGAAAAGGAATGGTGATGATGGTATAATATGTTGCTGCAGCATGGCCACCTTGTTGAACAAGTTTACTTCCTTCCCTTTCATGTATGGAGCAGGTTATGTACATGTATGGCATGTGGGATGATGGTCCAAATGAGGTAAAAAGTGGAAATGTGGAGGTACACGCGTGTGAATGTGAATCAGCTAACAACAACAAATGCCAAACACTTCTAATTTTGGCAGCCAAGACACAATGGAAGTGTTAATGTTTGGGGATGAAGTTCTCTCATGTTGATGGATGAAATGGTGAGTTTTTGGTAATAATGGAAAGATGATCTATCATAGAGCAAGTTTGGTATTAATTTTAAGTTGAATAGAAGCTTGCAAAGTGGTAGAAAATAGCTTAGAACATAAGAAAACAACACTGCATCATGGGCGTGCCAAGTTGCCTGCAGACCTAGTCATGAACCTAAGGATTTTTCAGTGTGAAGCCTCCATGTTTGGACCACTATAACCCCTTCATAATTTGTTCAAGTGAGAAAATGTCCAACATCAAAGTTAAAGAGGACATGGAGATGAACAACTTTGATGTTTAACATTTTTGCATTTGGAACCTCCATCATTGAGAAAATTAGCTTGACATTTGGCACACCACATGCTTGATGAAATTATGGCCGAGTGCCTTGAGATTACCTTGTCATGACTTGGTTTTTGCCTTGGTTTTGTCAAACTTTGATTGATCATAACTCCCTCACTTTTGATCCAATGGAAGAGTTCTTTATATGGATTTGAAGCTTAAGATGTGATCTTTGATTGGCTCAACTTAGGCCTGAACTTTGAAGCTTTTATCTTGAAGAAAGAATGCCTTGAAGTGTAGTGTAAAATGATCCAAACTTGCCATTTTTGGAAACCTTAAATTTCTAAAAATGGAAACTTGGTACAATTCTTGATTTTTGATGAACCTCTTCACATGTCTTGATCAAATCTTGTCCAATGAACATATGTAACTTGAATTTCATGAATTTTACCCCAAAAAGGTCAGGAGTTGACTTTTCCTTCTGCACAGTTGACTTTTTCATCAATTTCTTGATTCTCAAGCAACTGTCCAATTGAACCTCTTCTGAAATGAACCAATGGGCAATCTTCCCTCCTTAGATACTTAATATCAGGTAAAAAACATTGAGATCAAGTTTGAACCAAAATTTCATCAGGAGACTGCTTGAATCACAAACCCTAATTTGGACTGTTTTTGCTAGGAGATGATGAACTGTCCAACTTCTTGGTGAATTCTCTTCTTCCAATGACTTGTGGGATCAATTTAGATCATATGAGACATAAGAGACTCTTGAGGTTTGCTTGAAGACCTTAGGCTTTAGCTCTCCTGCTTTGAATAGTCAATGCTCTAAAATCAACTAATCACATGCCCTTTGCAACTTGTATGAGATATGAGATGAAATGAGATATAAATTCAATGCAATGAAACATAAGCTATGCAACAACAAGAGGGCAAATTTTAGGGTGTTACACCCTTATTAAGTACTTCGCTTGTCCGGCTGCCACGTGTAGTGAACTTGAAATATCCGAAACTCGCTGACAAAGCATCCACGGTGTGCTTAACGGGTAATTAATTAGATGATGACAAACTATATTTAGGTTGACTTCGATCCTTCCGTATTTATACTTTGAGAACCGACTAGCGCCAATTCGAGTTATCTGAGGTGATTGGACGTCATTCTATATCTTCTTTATAAGTCCCCTAGTCGTCAGCCGATTCTCTGATGGCTCCTCTCTCAGATCGATATCCACTAAGTTCACTTTTAACTAATCACCTTTGATTGGCTCGTCAGCGTGACTCCTCCTTTTAAATCTTAGACTATATTTATAACATTTCCTTGTTATCCCTTGATCACCCTTTATTATTCCTACTCAGCCATCTTCTAGAAGGTATTTTAACGTGAGATACAAAGTGGACAGCGCTGCCTCCAGAGCATTGAACGAGGGCCTTCCAATAATAATGTTGTATGGGGATGCATCATTGACAATTAAATACCTTACCTTAATACTTTTTGAATTGTTTCCATTGCCAAAACATGTCAATATGTGTAAATGCCCTAGCACCTGTACATGCTCTCCGGAGAATCCAACCAAAGTCCTTTTAAATGGTACTATCTCGGTGATATTGAAATCCATCCCTTTGAATGCGTCCCAATACAAAACATCTGCCGAACTTCCTGGTTCTACAAAAATTTCCTTCACACTATAATCACGAATCCAAACTTTGATCACCATTGGGTCATTTTTGTGAGTCAGCACTCCTTCCGAGTCTCTTCTAGAGAAACTGACCATGGTCAAGCTTTCATTCCTCTTTGAAGGCGGCTTTTGTCCGATGTGCATCACTGACCGAGCATATTTTTTTCTAGCCGAACTGGTTTATTCTTCTACTGTGAATCTTCCTACAATGGTATTTAGTGTATGACAGGTTACATGGGCTTCGCGAAATTCTTATGTATTCTTTCCTTTCTTCTGAGCAGAATTTTTCGAGTTAGGGTCCTCCCGGGGGACTTCTCTTTCCTAATTGTCCTCCTATATCTTTAACATAAGAAAATATCCGACCTCTCTAAATTAAGATCTTGATTTCTTTCTTTAACTGATGACAACTTTTTGTGTGGTGTCCGCGAAGCCTATGGTACGCGCACCACGCGTTCTCTTCTTTTCCCATCACAGCATGTATCCCTTTTGGACATCCCGGTATGGGAAGAAATTTAAGGTGATAAAATTATCTTAAGATATCCTCTCGTCTGGCGTTTAGTGGCATGTACTCGTGCTCTTTTTCAAATGGACGTCAGGATGGTCTCGTCGTTGGCCAGTATCTGGGTCCGAGCTTAGAGTATTCCTTCTTATACCCAGATCCTTCTTCCTTAGCATGCATTTTTTTGCTCGGGGCCCTTAGGTCTTTTTTCCATGTTACTTTCCTCTCCTTTAATGTAGCATTCTGCTCAGGTAATAACCTCATCCATGTTGGATGTCGGCTTTTGCGCTAAGGATTCATTGAACTGCTCGGCTTTGAGGTCGTACTGAAATGATCCAACGAACATTTCCTGATTCGGTTGAGACACCTTAATTGCTTCTTCATTGAATCTTTCCAGATATTCCCTAAGATATTTTGAGTGCCCTTGTCAAACATTAAATAAATTGGTAGTCGACATGTTCATATGCTTTACTTGTTGAAAAGTGTTGCATCATTTTCTTGGTTAAGTCCTAATAACTAACGATCAAGAATCTAGGTAGACTCATATACCATCGTAAAGCTCCTTATTTAAAAGTTTTGGCCATGAGTTTACACTTAAGGGAGTCAAAACCCCCTACTATTGCCATCTGATTATTGATCGCAATGATATGCTCCCGCGGGTTGATTTTGTTGGTTTAAGCCCTAGAGGCCAATACTTTTGGTACTTGTATCGAATTATTTATTAATAATAAAAGGCATTTATTTATTATGTTTGTTTTCCTAAATTAATAAAGTCCCTAGAATAGCTAGTTCGTTTAATGAAATATTAAGTGTGATTAATCATGAGATTCCATTAAACAATAAGGACACTATTCTTAAAGTATCCGTAGTCGAGCTTTAATGTGAAATGGGATAACATTAAAGCATTAAGACTATTATGTAAATAGACTGATGATCACATCTCATGGATCATGGATAAGGAGTTATCAAGTCTTAACATAAGTATGAATATTAAGAGTAATATTTATACTGGATTGACCCACTATGAGAGTACTACATAGAATGTTATGCAAAGTGTCATAAGTTACTCTCATGGTGATAGTGGTGTATACCACCCTTCGACCTGAAACCACTATGAACCCTAGCTGTAGAGTCAAGTACTTTATTGTTGATCAAACATTGTCCGTAACTGGATGACCATAAAGACAGTTGATGGGTGCTTCACGAAGCATGCTGAGGGACATGAGTGACCTAGATGGAATTTGCCCATCCTGCATAACAGGATAAATGTCTGAGGGCCCAATATTGAACTGAACAACGATGACACAGTATATGGCTTGTGTTCAATATAGACATAACGGCAAAAGGGTAATTGTACACACAAGCATTATCACAGAAAAGGTTTTTTCATATCACATGACATTTTCGTGACTTGGGTAGCAGTGATGTGTTGCTAGATACCGCTCACTGTTTATTATGTTAAATATGTGATTTAATATAATTGTCAACGTCGCGAGAACCTACAGGGTCACACACATAAGGACAGATTGATGAGAGAGATAGAATAAATAAGGAACAACGTAAGGTACGGTGTGCTTGAGAGAATTATGGAACACTGTAAGGTACGGTGCACTTAAGTGAAATATGGAACATCATATAATATAATAATAGTTAATATTATTATTATTATTATTTTATAATAGTTATAAAATATAATAATAATAATAATAATAATAAAATATGTTTAATATAATAATAGTTATTATAATAATAGTTATTATAATAATAATAATATAATAATAATAATAATATTATTATTATCATTATTATTATTATTATATGATATACTTAAGTTGGGCTTTTTAGCTTGCAGCCCACACAAGTGGTTCTATAAATACAACCCTTGTGTATAAGCTTTGTTGATGATGAAATTAGGTTTGTGAAACCCTGGCCGTCTTTCTCTCTTTCTCTCTCTCACTCAAAGTCTTCAATCGTAGCAGCTAGCACTGAGATTGAAGGCATTCTGTTCGTGTGGACTGAGTAGAGGCGTTCATCTTCATTCAACGCTCGTGATCATTCATCTGGATCTGCATAAAAATTGTTTATCACCACAAGAGGTAACAGTTTCTATCGCTGATCATGATCATTCGTAAGGATCACTAAAGGGAAATTTTAATTTCCGCTGCATTTTTGAATCGCGATTTCCCTTCAGTGGTATCAGAGCCACTTACGAAACCATGCATCGGATAAGTGTTTATTTTCTATTTTTTTTGTTTTAATTCGATTAATACACATACCAAATTTAAAATTAAATTGAGGAATTGAATTTTGGCATGAGGTTGTGTGCGATTTGAATGATTGATATTGACTATGCTTCGGAACCGACAATTGTATGGTAAAGCAGCGATATATCGATCGTCCTCAAGTTACACAAATATGATCGACCAAAAATTTATATGTGATATAATTAACTCTGATGCAAAGGTGGTATATTGGATATACTGTTTCTATTTCGTTCATTTAAATCGCGTAATGATCATTATTCCTTTGAGCGATCCGTGTTCATTTGCTTCAGAAACCGACTTTAGTATGGTGAAGCAGTGGCATATGGATCAATCATACTTAATTATTGATCATGGCATTTTGACGATATGAAATTGTTGCATTAGGGTTCATGACGACACAAGGGTTGTGCTCATTTACGTAGTGTGATCATTTGCCAAAATTTAATTTGATTTAATTAATTAACAGGATTTAAATTAATAATAATAAAATTTGTTTATTATTTTTCTTATGGTGATCAGTTATGGCCTTAGTTTTCTTTTATTTTGTTTTGGGATTTTAAAATACGACCTGCGTGTCGTGCCTCTCTTTTAATCTCTTGATGTAACTTCTTTTCTCATCTCACTCCCTCGTATGTAAAACGAGTATTCTTTAATGTAATGTAATGTTATGAAGAAGAAGAAGACTACAAGATCAAAGGAGGACAACCTCGGAGATCTTGCTTGGAGGAGTGTAGATCGTTATTAGGTTTAGCTTAGGTTCTCTCATTGACTTGGGAGAACAATTGCGCTAGGGGCCATAACTGTTTCATTGTGTATGTATGTTGATGCATGTGAGAGACGATTTATATGATAAATAAGCCGGTGAGATCAAACTAATGAAATTGCCTCAAATTGAATATTAAGTTTATGCTTTCCAAGTTTTAGAACTCATCAAGACTAGTATCGAATAATGTAGGTTTCGCCTAACGCTAGGTGCATGTTCTAGATTAGTAAGATGCGATGGGATAAATGTAATATCCAATTTCTAAAACAATGGGTCAAGCTTAACTAAACAAAATATAATAAGATTATATACGTTTCGAAGCAAGAGTTGGGAATAATCCATATGATGGATTAGAATAAGGAGTTATTCACCCAACTAAAATATTCGAGAATTGTATTGGATACAATTGGAAGGAGGCCCTACCTAAATAGCTAAGTTTTGTGTAATCAGCCTAACGCTGACTTAAAACAAAGTGAAATATGGATCTCGATGCACTAGAAAATCTTCCAACGGGATTTTCCGAATCAAATGGGGAGGGTCATTTGGTTTGAGTAAAATAGTAGGAGCATATTTAATTAAAGGCCTAATTGAATATGTTATTTTAATGATACTTATATTTTTCCATTCCATTTTGTAGATTACCACATGACAACAAACACATCTAACAATATTTTGCGACCAATCCTTGATAAAAAAAAATTGTTTGGGACAAATTTTCTGGATTGGCACCGAAATCTGAGGATTGTCCTCAAACATGACAAAAAGTTGTATGTCTTAGAGACACCTGTTCCTGAGGAGGAGCCTCCTAGTTCTGCTCCTAAGGCTGAAAGAGATGCTTATAAGAAGCATGTCGATGATGCCAATGAAACTGCTTGCCTCATGCTGGCTACCATGAATTCTGAATTGCAAAAGCAACATGAAAACATGGCAGCGTTCGATATCATCGAACACCTGAAGATGCTCTATCAAGAGCAGGCAAGGCATGAGAGGTTTGAAGTTTCAAAAGCCCTTTTTCAAGACAAGCTGTCTGAGGGAACCCCTGTAGGTCCCCATGTACTCAAGATGATTGGGTATGTGGAGAACCTTGAAAGATTGGGATTTCCCCTCAAAAAGGAGCTTGCGACTTATTTGATCCTGTAATTGTTGCTGGAAAGCTTCAGTCAATTTGTCCTTAATTTCAACATGAATGATATGGACAAAACTCTTCCTGAATTGCTAGGCATGTTAAGAACTGCTGAGCAAAATCTGAAGTCAAAAGGGAAATCCATTTTGATGGTCAGTAATGGAAAGAAACAGAGCAAAAGGCCCGCCAAGCAGGGTGGTAAATGGAAAGGCAAGGAAGTTGCCAAACCCAAACATACTGCCCCTGCTTTGAAGCCTAGTGGAGGTATAGCAAAGGAGGGCACTTACTTTTATTGCGGTAAGACCGGACATTGGAAGAGAAACTGCCCAAAGTACCTGGAAGATAAGAAGAATGGAGTGGAGACTTCGACTTCAGGTATGTTTGTTATAAAAATAAATTTATCTACTTCTGCATCATGGGTATTAGATACTGGATGTGGTTCTCACATTTGTACCAATGTGCAGGGGCTAAAAAGGAGTTGAGTTTTGGCAAAAGGTGAAGTTGACCTACGAGTTGGCAATGGAGCAAAGGTTGCTGCTTTAGCCGTAGGAACTTATGTATTAACTTTACCTAGTGGTTTAATAATTCAGTTAGAGAACTGTTATTATGTACCTGCAATTAGCAGGAATACTATTTTCGTTTCTTGTTTAGACAAGTTTGGTGTTTCATTTATAATAAAGAACAATTGTTGCTCTATTTATTTGAATGATATATTTTATGCTACTGCACAAATGATCAATGGATTGTATGTCCTTGATCTTGAAATGCCAATTTATAACATTAATACTAAAAGGATGAAACCTAACGAGTTAAATCCAAGTTACCTTTGGCATTGTCGCTTAGGCCATATAAATGAGAAACACATCTCTAAACTCCATAAAGATGGACTATTGGACTCTTTTGATTACGAATCATATGATACATGCAGATCTTGTTTAATTGGAAAGATGACAAAGTCCCCATTCACAGGAAAAGGTGAAAGGGCTAATGATCTTTTGGCCCTCATACACACTGAGTATGTGGACCACTGAACATACCAGCCAGAGGAGGTTTTCAATACTTCATCACATTTACCGATGATTTCAGTAGATATGATTATGTCTATTTAATGAAACACAAATATGAATTCTTTGAAAACTTCAAGGAGTTCAAGAATGAAGTACAAAACCAACTAGGTAAGAATATTAAAACTCTTCGATCAGATCGAAGCGGTGAATATTTAAGCCTAGAGTTTGATGACCATCTAAAAGAGTGTGGGATTCTATCCCAACTCACTCTTCCTGGAACACCACAATGGAATGGTGTATCTGAGAGAAGAAATCGAACCTTGTTAGACATGGTCTGATCTATGATGAGTCACGCCGATCTTCCAAACTCCTTTTGGGGACATGCACTACTGACAGCAGCTTACACACTTAACCGTGTTCCATCCAAAAATGTTGAAAAGATACCATATGAAATATGGAGTGGTAAGAAACCACATATGTCTTACATGAAGATTTGGGGTTGTGAAGTTTATGTAAAACAACAAATTTCAACTAAGCTTGAGCCCAAATCTAACAAATGCTTATTTGTGGGGTATCCTAAAGAAACAAGAGGGTATTACTTCTACAATCCTTCTAAGGGCAAAGTGTTTGTCGCTCGAACTGGAGTTTTCTTAGAAAGGGACTTTATTTCTAAAGGAATCAGTGGGAGGAAAGTAGAGCTTGAAGAAATTCAAGAATCACAAAGCATTGATACACCTATGGAGGAATTAGAGTAGGAATCACAAGTAGTTGTGGAAGAGCAACCTGCTCAAGTAGAACAAGACCAGCGTAGGTCGAGCAGAATACGTCACCAACTAGAGAGATATGGATATATTATAAATGATCAAGGTGATGTATTACTCATGGATCAAGATGAGCCTGTAACCTATCAAGAGGCCATAACTAGTCCTGAGTCTGAGAAGTGACTAGAAGCCATGAAATCTGAAATGGATTCCATGTACACAAACCTGGTTTGGACCTTGGTAGAGCCTCATGTAGGAGTTAATCCTATAGGATGCAAGTGGGTCTTCAAAAAGAAGACTGACATGGATGGTAATGTACATACCTATAAGGCAAGACTGGTTGCTAAAGGTTATAAACAAATTCATGGTGTAGACTATGATGAAACCTTTTCACCAGTTGCAATGCTTAAATCTGTTCGGATTTTACTTGTTATCGCTGCATATCATGATTATGAAATATGGCAGATGGATGTCAAGACTGCTTTCCTTAATGGGAATCTTCTTGAGGATGTGTACATGACACAACCAAAAAGATTTGACATACCAGAAGAAGGCCAAAAGATATGCAAGTTACAGCGATCAATCTATGGGTTGAAGCAAGCTTCTAGAAGCTGGAATCTTCGTTTTGATGAAACTGTAAAACAATATGGATTCATAAAGAATGAAGATGAGCCTTACGTCTACAAGAAGGTTAGTGGGAGTATGATCGTCTTTCTGGTATTATATGTAGATGACATATTAATCATTGGAAACGATGTCCCTACCTTGCAACAAGTAAAAACTTGGTTAGGGAAATGCTTTTCTATGAAGGACCTTGGTGAAGCAGCCTATATATTAGGAATCAGGATCTATAGAGATAGATCGCAAAAACTGCTTGGCCTAAGTCAGAGTACATACATAGACAAAGTGCTTAAACATTTTAATATGCATGATTCCAAGAAAGGATTCATACCTGTGCAACATGGCTCTATAAAAACACAATCTCCTTCAACTAAGGAAGAAAGGGATCGCATGAATAAGATTCCATATGCATCTGCAATAGGATCTATCATGTATGCTATGTTATGTACTCGACCAGATGTCTCGTATGCTTTAAGTGCAACGAGTAGGTACCAATCTGATTCCGGTGATGCTCATTGGGTGGCTGTTAAGAATATCCTTAAGTACTTGAGAAGGACTAAGGATTAATTCTTGATATATGGAGGTCAGGAAGAGCTCGCGGTAATTAGATACACCGATGCTAGCTTCCAGACAGATAAGGATGACTTTAAATCGCAATCTGGTTATGTGTTCTGCCTAAATGATGGCGCTGTGAGCTGGAAAAGTTCGAAGCAAGAAACAGTTGTTGATTCTACAACCGAGGCCGAGTACATTGCTGCCTCAAATGCATCAAAGGAAGCTGTTTGGATCAAAAAGAGCATTAGTGAACTTGGCATAGTCCCTAGCATTGTGGACCCCATTGATCTATTTTGTGATAACAATGGTGCCATCGCACAAGCTAAGGAGCCTAGATCTCACCAACGATCCAAACACATACTTAGGCGTTATCATCTCATTCGAGAGATAATAGATCGGGGAGATGTGAAGATATGCAGAGTACCTACACTTGACAACATTGCTGACCCACTAACAAAGCCTCTTGCACAGCAGAAGCATGATAGCCATACTAGATCTATGGGTATTAGGGGTATGCCTGATTGGCTCTAGTTCTAGTGGGAGATTGTTGGTGTAAGCCCTAGAGGCCAATACTTTTGGTACTTGTATCGAATTATTTATTAATAATAAAAGGCATTTATTTATTATGTTTGTTTTTTCAAATTAATAAAGTCCCTCGAATAGCTAGTTCGTTTAATGAAATATTAAGTGTGACTTAATCATGAGATTCCATTAAACAATAAGGACATTATTCTTAAAGTATTCGTAGTCGAGCTTTAATGTGAAATGGGATAACATTAAAGCATTAAGACTATTATGTAGATAGACTAATGATCACATCTCATGGATCATGGATAAGGAGTTATCAAGTCTTAACATAGGTATGAATATTAGGAGTAATATTTATACTGGATTGACCCACTATGAGAGTACTACATAGAATGTTATGCAAAGTGTCATAAGTTACTCTTATGGTGATAGTGGTGTATACCACCTTTCGACCTGAAACCACTATGAACCCTAGATGTAGAGTCAAGTACTTTATTGTTGATCAAACATTGTCTGTAACTGGATGACCATAAAGACAGTTGATGGGTGCTTCACGAAGCATGCTGAGGGACATGAGTGACCTAGATGGAATTTGCCCATCCTGCATAACAGGATAAATGTCTAAGGGCCAAATATTGAACTGAACAAGGATGACACGGTATATGCCTTATGTTCAATATAGACATAAGGGCAAAAGGGTAATTGTACACACAAACATTAGCACAGAAAAGGTTTTGTCAGATCACATAACATTTTCGTGACTTGGGTAGCAGTGATGTGTTGCTAGATACCGCTCACTGTTTATTATATTAAATATGTGATTTAATAAAATTGTCAACGTCGCGAGAACCTACAGGGTCACACACATAAGGATGGATTGATAAGAGAGATAGAATAAATAAGGAACAACGTAAGGTACGGTGTGCTTGAGAGAATTATGGAACACTGTAAGGTACGGTGCACTTAAGTGAAATATGGAACATCATATAATATAATAATAGTTAATATTATTATTATTATTTTATAATAGTTATAAAATATAATAATAATAAAATATGTTTATTATAATAATAGTTATTATAATAATATAATAATGATAATAATAATAATAATAATAATAATATTATTATTATTATTATTATAATTATATGATGCACGTAAGTTGGGCTTTTTAGCTTGCAGCCCACACAAGTGGTTCTATAAATACAACCCTTGTGCATAAGCTTTGTTGTTGATGAAATTAGGTTTGTGAAACCCTGGCCGTCTTTCTCTCTTTCTCTCTCACTCAAAGTCTTCATTCGTAGCAGCTAGCACTGAGATTGAAGGCATTTTGTTCGTGTGGACTGAGTAGAGGCGTTGATCTTCATTCAACGCTCGTGATCATTCATCCGGATCTGCATAAAAATTGTTTATCACCACAAGAGGTAACGGTTTCTATCACTGATCATGATCATTTGTAAGGATCGCTAAAGGGAAATTTTAATTTCCGCTGCGTTTTTTAATCGCGATTTCCCTTCAGATTTTACCATTAAAAGACACTAGCGTCAGTGGTTTGAAGTTCTCTGGGACTTGATCACCCCAGATAGCTTCATACAAAGGTTGGGAATCTAGAGGTTCCTCCTCTGTGTCCCCTTTATGTTGGCTTTGTGTGTGCAAGATCTGAATATTGTCTTACAAGGTTTCATTCTGTTGATGGAGAGCCTCCACCACTACAAGCAACTGAGTTATATATGGGGGGGAGGTTGATCACTTTGGATGGGAGATGATTGGGACATTGCAAAGTTGGGTTGTTAACGATTTTGATGGTTTTAGGTGGCCTGGGCAAGTTTACTGAGGCCCCACGATAGGCGCCAAATGTTCTTGCTAAACAACACTAAAAGGTTGACTTCCTTGTTATCAGTCAAGGGGGGCCTAAAATGATTGGTTGGAGTGTCTGTTATGTGTTTGTTATCCCTTTTTTCCTACAAACAATCTCCTATTTATATGACTCGGTTCTCTCTTCATCCCTTGTTTTTCGTTCTTTCCTGATTCTTCATAAATATAGCCTTAGGTAACGTCTGACACCCCTATAATTGCCTGGTAACGTTTCTCCCATTAATAACTCTCATGCCACAATGGATCATTTTTTAACTCCCTCTTGTGACTCTTCAGATGGTATCCTAGCACTATCATCGATCTCGACTTATACGAATAAGGTCGGCCCCAATGTATTCGTCTTAGTATTTATGAACGGACTCCGACTCAATGATCATGACCAGTCGACCTCTTTGTTTTGTCGAGCTTGGCTATCTTACTAACTTGGCCTCAAGGAATTTCTAGTATGCACAATAGGCTTCTTCCGATCTTAAACCTCGACTAGTCAAACTTATTTTTCGGGATGTACATTCTAACTAGTTAGGAAAATAGTGTCTTGAGTAAATCAAGATGGAAAGTTTTATCACTCATAATGAAGATATGTTCAAACAAACGGCTAATAATTACACATATTGGAAGCTGGTGATGGAAGGCTACATATATTGCAAATACTTGCATGAGCCAATTTCCCAAAATGATAAATCAAAGGGGACGATCGGCAAAGTCTAGGAGATCGAAAATAAAAAATAAGTAATTGTGATTCAAAAAATAAATTGATCAAAGCTTGTTCGATCATGTATTAACTTATACCAATACGCTTAAGCTGTGGACAAAGCTTGAATCATTAATCCAAAAGAAAGACTCCCAAAAGAAAATCTCACCTTGTTAGATGACTGGTGAAGTCTGAGTATTTTGACGGTCAAAACACGATTGAACATATAAATACCGTTAAAGATATTATAAATTATTTAAGGAAAACTGAAATGAAGATAGTGATGAGTTACAAACACTTATACTCGTCAATCTATTATTTAGGAATTGGGGCACCCTAGTTGTAACTGTAACACTCTTTTCTACCCATGAATATACACGGTAAAATACACAAAAATCAGAGTAAAAATCACCTCAGAAGGGTGCACATTTCTCATTAAACTCAAAATAAAACATTTGCTCCATAAACAACGAGTTTTCCTCAAAATAATCAAAAGCCATCAAATAGCAGCAGAACCACCATAACCACAATAATCCAACATAAAAAGGTTTTCAAAATAAACCATATTCATCAAATAACAACAAAATAACAACTCAACAATGATTCGACTCAACGACCCAACCCGATGTTACACTATCAGAGCAAGACCCTCTACATCGACCAAAAGCAAAATAAACTCCAAAAGTCCTCGAAGGCATCCACGGCTAATCCTGATCACCTGCGCGTTACCCACGTGGAGGCAACATTCAAATAGGCAGGGTGAGTAATCACAATTCATTATAATCAATATAAAAACAGGATATGCATAAAATGGCGTCATCATCATATACAACATCATCAGGGTCATCAAAGGAAAACATCAAAAATCATGATATCATAAATCGCATCAATGCCAAATAAATGCAATGCACAACAAGACTCATGCATGTGGTACCAATCATCACAATCGATGGACACTAGGCCATCACCCTCCAAATATCCCCATCAATAGGATCGATTCTACACAAGAACCGGAGCACGTCAAAATATCTCACCTCCACACAATGGGATTGAAGCCACAATAGACCGAAGCCTAACTCACTGGACCGAAGTCCTATAATCATCAATAGACCGAAGTCTAGCCCACTGGACCGAAGTCCAATAATGCTATGAATGCATGATACACAACGTCATAATCATCATTATCAACACAAGTCATCACGTGCATCATCATTCATCACAATCTCATCATATCGTCATTCATTCATCAAAACATCATGCTTCATCATCTTATAATTATCAATACAACTCATGGAAAATCACATAAAAATAATCATGCATCATCATCTCATAATCATCAATAATACTCATGGTTATTCACATCATCAAACATCACGTATCATCATCATAAAATCATCAATATAACTCATAGTAATTCACATCATCAATTATTCATCAAAACATCACATGTACGCAACTCATAACGTCAATATACATCATGGTAATTCATATCATCAATTAACCGTCAAAATCATGTATAAACGGTTCATAATCATCAATAACTCATAGTAATTCAGATCATCAATTATTCATCAAAACATCACGACATCATCACCTCATAATCATCAATAACATCAGTGTAAATCGTCATAATAATCACAGTATCAAAACATCAAGACAGCACAGAACCCACAAAACGAATTCGCGAACAGCAGACGTTTGCTACAGAATTCGCCGTGCGAACTCATTCGCTGGGAAGTTCGCTTTGCGAGCTTCCAGCGAATCCCAGAATCCCCACAACACCAGAGAAACCCTCATTCTGCCTCTCCTCGCCACCCTCACTCGCCTAGCGAAGTCACTCGTTGGGAGGATCGCTTTACGAACTCCAGCTCACACTCAGAATTCATTCATGTATCATCAAATAACTTGTCGCGCATTTGATGAGTCTGGGGCGAATGTTCGCCTTGCGAAGGAATTGTTTGCTTTGTGAACATGCGATTCCAGAAAATCGCTGCTACGCATCAGTAGCACTTCAGACCACCAAATCCTTACGGGTTCAATCTCAATTCACCCCAAAACATCCCCAAAACCTTCCTAAGGCAGCATGGAAATCAAAGGCACAAAACCTACGAGTATTAGGTCGAATAATTTCACTATCCTAACTCAAAATCACCTAAACCTTTACAAACTCTCAAGATTCTCATAAATCTCATAAATCCCTTCCCTATACAAGATCCCACATATCATCAACAGAAGGTTTAGCCTTGAAGGCCTACTTTTATCCGGATCAATTCCATCCTTCATATTCATCATCAATCCACAAAAACAACGTCTAAATCACCAATTTACTCATAAACCCACAAACCCACATAAACCTCACTAATACATCATGATTTCCTCAGTTTACTCATAAACCCACAACATCACATAAACCTCAAAATCCACTTTAAATACATCGAATCCCTATATTGAAAATAATGAAAGGCAATACTCCTCGTACCTTAGATTGTCAATTCCGAGCTTTCTCTCTTGAGTCTTTGGAAACCTTCTCGAATCCTAGCCTCTTCCCTTTTTCCTCAGAGCTCTCGCCTTCTTTCCTTCTTTTCACGGTCTAACAAAATGAATCTTATTCTCAAATTCTCCTTTTTGTTAAACCTAACTCTTGGACTTCTAAAATGGGCTTTCCCAATAATACCCTCACTAATTCTCCTCAAAAGTCCATCTTACCCTTCATTCCTCTAATATTATTTAAATTAATAATAATACTAATATATACTATATTATATACTATTATTTAAATAACCAAAACTCCACAAAATGCCAACATCAACACAAACTACCAAAATTCACCGAAAATCACGAATATTATATTTAAATAAATTAAATAAATATTCTTACAAATGTGGGGTGTTACAGTAACTCTCAACAATTTTTCTCTAGACTGAAAGCATAGCATGAACTTTGTTCAAAACCCTAAATCCTAAAAATTTTGTTTTAGGAAAGACAAAGAAAAAGAAGCTTGGACAATTTGTATGAAACCAATGTCTTTGAAGATGGAAGAAGGGGTAAGTACTAATAAAATTTTGGTCGTGAAAATTCCTAAGGTAGATCCAAATCTCGGATTAGGTTCAATTAATTTTATCATGGAAAATGAAACCTAGAAAATCTAAGTGTCGATTATTAAAAGGAGATCAACAAGTTGGGACTGTTCATCTAGATTAGATTGACCAAAAGAAAAAGAAGGAAGATGAAATCACCGCTATAATGGCTTCAGATGAAGAAAATATATTTCTTATCGGAGTTGACAACGATCTAATTATCGTATTTGATTATTGAATTTAGATAATTGATTCGAGAGCATCCTTCCACATTACTCCTTATGAAGTATTTTCTCAAAATACTAGAAAGGAGATTTATGCACTTGGAGATGTGAAACCATATTACAAGTAAGATTGTTGGAATTAGTGTAGTGACCATTGTTACTGATAATGAAAATAAGCTTGTTTTAAGGTGGTAAGACATGTTTCAGTAAATGAAACATGATTGGTTCTCGTGGGAAAAATAAAGGTTCCTTGTATATTATGCAAGGTAGAGATCAATGTTTCTCAAGGCACTTGCAAATAGTTTGGGCACAAACGACTAAGCCACATGATTGAAAAAGGTTTGGAGATTCTTAATTAAGACAATCTTAAAAACATAAAGGTGAAAACACTTGAATCATGTGAATATTTTCTAACAAGAAAGAAAAACACAATATCTTTTCAAAAATTAGACAATTAAAAATGTATGTCATGTCTTAAACAGGGTAGTTATTTGAACCATCTTAGAGAAGACACCCTACGAGTTACAAAAAGGACGGAAACCTAATATTTCCTATTTTTTACATTTTCGACGTCAAATACTTTATTTTAAATAAACATAAACTACAACCTTGGTAAATTTGATGCAAAATATGATGAAAGTATATTTTTAGGGTACTCATCTTCAAGTAAAGTATATAGAGTTTACAATCATAAAACGTCATATGTAGAAGAGTTTGTTCATGTAGTTTTTAATGAGACCACGCCCCAAAAGTATAGAAAGGTAGTTATTTTGATGTTTCAGGTGTGATAATATAAATTTGATCAACAAGGATATTCCTAAAGAGGATCCTCATCCACCAAATGAAGAGGTTATTATTGAATACAATGAGGGAAGAAAACTAAAGGAAGATAAATAAGAGACCTTACCCCAACTACCTGCATATTGGATTTTTGTGAAAGATCATCTATTGGATCAGATAACCGATGATATCATTTAAAGGTGTAAGTATAAGATCTTAGGTTAAAAATCTATTTAAGTATTCTCCTTTCATATCTCAAATTAAACCTAAAAGTATATGTGATGCCCTACTTAACGAGGTATGGTTGCTTGATATGCAAGAAGAGCTCGTTAAATTTATTAAAAAAATGTCGTTTGATCTTCTTCCATGTCCTAAAGATAAAATCGTCACTGGCACGAGATGCGTGTTTAGGAACAAATTGGATGAAAATGACATAATTGTTAGAAATAAAGTTAGGCTACTGGCAAAAGGGTGTATTCAGACTAAAGGAATTAACTATGAGGAGATTTATGCCCATGTAGCCTGTCTTGAAGTTATACTACTCATTTGGAATTTTCCTGTTACCTGGATTTTAATTTGTATCAGATGGATGTTAATTCAGTTTTTCTTACAGACTTTATAAACGAACAAGTCTAGGTCTCTCAACCTCTTGGTTTTGAGGACCGTGAAAATTCGGATTATGTTTTTAAACTTAAACATGCCCTCTATGGTCTCAAACAAGATCCTAGAACTTGACATGAACACCTAAGTGGATTATTTATGAAACAAATATTTTATCGTTGTAAAGTAAATACTGCTTTGTTTATTAGATGTAAAGTAAGGCATATTCTTTGAGTTCAAATTTACGTTGATGATATTATATTTGGTTCCACTGAAGAATCTCTTTGCAAGAATTTTGAGAGTTTAATGTAGGGGAGTTTGAAATGTCTCTAATGGGAGAGCTTACCTATTTCTTAGAATTACAAATAAAGCAAACTGAAGCTGACATGTTCATCATCCAAATAAAGTATTAATTGGAGCTCCTAAAGAAATTTGATAAGCAAGATTCGAAAAGCATTTCAACTCTCATAGTTTTAAATATGATGATAGATAAAGATGAACAAGGCATATATATTGACATTACCAAATATAGAGGTATAATAGGATCTTTACTCTATTTAACCGCGAGTATGCCAGATATTTTGTTTAGTGTGAGTATGTGTGATCGATTTCAGGCGTCGCCTGGGGGATCTCACTTTAAGATCATAAAATGAATTTCGAGGTATCTTAGCGAAACCTCGCATCACAGTTTTTGGCTTCCCAAAGGAAGTGAATGTAGCTTAGTAGATTTTTCCTATTCTAATTTTGCTTGTTACAAGTCAAATAGGAAAACCACTAGTGATACTTATCATTTGTTTGGAAATTGTTTCGTTTCTTGGCACAGTAAGAAGAAGCATAGTGTTTATCTTTCTACCGCTGAGGATGAATATATAGCCTTCGGTAATTGTTATACACATGTCTTATGGATAAAGTAATAATTATTGGATTACGATTTTAAACTCGTTTGCATTTTAATCAAATGCAATAACAGTAGCGCAATAAGCCTTACTAAGAATCATATACTTCATTCACATGCTAAGCATATAGAAATCTGATATCATTTCCTTATGGATCATGTTGAAAAGGGTGGTGTTATTTTTAAATATATGGGTCCAAAAAAATAATTGGCTGACATTTAATAAACTTTGGGTTTTATTCACAAGATACGTAGTAATTGGGAATTTTGGATTCTCTGTACTTTAAATATATTTAGACTCCTATTTTATTTCATTTTCTATTTGTATTATGTTGTAAACTAACATTTCCTTATAGCAAGTTACATTTACATCAAACATATTGGTATGATTCTACAAATTGTATATCTTGCAATATCATTTTTGTATTTTTATCTATATGTCTATTTATTTACTTCTTACATTCTTTATTTCATTCTAGGGATGTCAATGGGCAGGGTATGGGCATGGTACTATAGTACCCGTCCCCATACCCGCAGTTGAAAAAAATCCTCGTACCCGAGCCCATACCAGCTTGGGTATCAAAATTGGCACCCGTCCCCGTACCCTATGGGTATGTAAGTGCCCGTACCCGTACCGTTACCCGCATTTCTAATAAAAATAAATTTATCAAGTATAAAATATCATAATATTTTAAGTTTTTTAAAATATTAAAAAGTTTTTAAAATTTTTTATTGTTGAATTGTGGAATAAATGATCACTTGTATTAAATATGTAGTAGTTTAAAATTGATTTTTTTTATAAATTCTATAAACATTTATTTTTATATAATAATATAAATTAAAATATATAAATATATATTGTGCGGGTATGGGGCGGGCTGGGTACTAAGGTGCCCATACCCACACCCATCCCCGCTTATTTAAGTGGGCAATTATCCGAGCCCGTACCCGTACCCATTTTTGCGGGTTTTTACCCTATCCATTGTGGGTAATTTTGTGGGTACCCACTGGAGATGGGCCAAATTGCCATCCCTATTTCATTCATTTCTAAGTTGTTGTCCGAATGTTCATTAATGAATTTAAAATTTTTTTTAAGTGCATCATGTTAATTATGTGCATTTGAGAAAGAAAGAAAATGTGTTCATGCATTATTTAATCTTTCATTCATTTATGTTTTGATCACATAGTAGTATTGTTGTGCAATTTTATGTCTATTTGTGCATATTGTTGCATTTGTCATATCTATCTTTGTATATCTGAAATATATACTATGGTTTTGTATATTTTTCTTATCTAGGTTTAACTCATTATTTAAGCTAGGTTTTCTTATCAATAGTGTTGCTGATTATTTTTCATTTAGACTCATTGGAATCTATTTGTTTTTTATCTTATCAAAGAGGTAGAAGTTGTAATGTGATTCAATATATTATTTATGTTTTATGCTATTCTTGCTTTTTTCCATTGTTTTAGGGGGGCACAAGCAAATGGAGGAAAACATTGATCGTGCTTTTCTTTTGCTTAAAGGCGACTCAATTCCAATTGCAAGTTTACCAAGCATAAAAAAGGGGGAGACTAAAGTTGCATTTGGCATGTATCTGCATCATGGGTTAAAGTTTTGATTGATTGTCTTTTAAGCTTTTGGTTTTGTTTATTTAACAATTGAGTCTCCACATCAATTGTGCATTTTTGAGTCAATTTTTAAATCCGCTTTTTGCATGCATAAATAATCATGTTTGATTATAGTTTAAGCAATATGCTTCAAGTCAATCTATTGGGTTTTTGGATCAAGAAATATATTTGAGAATGGTTCAAGTCATGACTATATTATAACCTCAAAAATCTCTTGAAATTTTTCAAAAATGAGATTCTGGTAGTGCGATTCGAATCACACTACTCTCCTTAATCGAATTAGACTTGCAAGGAGCTCAAGGATCATTTTCTAGCTTTCATGATTTCAATCACATACTTCATGATTTGAATCACAACATTCTGATTTGAATCACAAGACTGCTTGATTCGAATCACACTGAACCGAAAGTTTCCTGGTTTTCTTATGGAACTCTAATTCAAATCACCATTTCACATTACTCGAATCATGTGATTTTAATCATAGTTTGTGTGACTCGAATCACACAAATGGGTTCTCATATGTTTTTTTCTCTTGATTCAAATAACTTAATTTTCTGACTCGAAGAATATATCTTGCTTATGACTCGTATCATACACCATTTTTTACTCATTTTTGTGCTAGATCTCCAGCACATATAAAATCATTTTCTCTCAAAACCTCTCACAATTTTAGAACATATACACTTCCAATGTTGATTTTAAAACTCACAACTCAATTGGTCTATCATTTTTAAAAAGGTTTTGAATCTTTCTTTAATGCTTGCAAACGATTTCTTTAATATCTACCTCATTATATTTCCATTTTCGTGTGGATATAAATCTCATATTTGGATATTTGAGATTGTTGAGTAGATTCTATTATTGCGCTTATTGTTTCTTTGATGATTTTCTTGAGATTTTAGAGGTTTGTAAGGTATGTGATGTCGTGGATTATTTTGACAAGTCTAGCGAAAAAGAAGGAGGTTCTTCTTTACACATTCACTTTGAAAGTGTTGTATGGAAGCCTATGGATAAAGTGGGAGTTCTTCTCAATCTTCAGACAGAAGAATGCTCAACATACTGATAGGATCTACGAGAGATCGCTGCAAAACAAAGACTTTGGAGGGGAATTGTTGGGCTAAAACACTCAATACGATTTGGAGTAAATATTTCTCAAGGATTATGTTTGGATACTATGTACAAGTCAATGGATTGAGATAGAAGATTTTTATATTTATAACATTATTTGGATATTGTGATAGTGCTAAACATGGTGTAATTTGACACAAACTATATTGGAAGACCAAAAATTTTAATAGGAAAATAATATAGAGTGGAGTAGGCTTATGGAGGATAATAACCGAAGAACTATAGTGTACCTCAGTGTGTGTGTGTGTGTGTGTGTGTGTGTGTTGATAAGTGTGTTTTGTATCGTTTTTATTAGCATTTTTCCGTATCGTTTCATTATGTTTCGCACACTTTTCCTTATTTTTTTTCTGCATTTTATGCTCTGGTGTTATGTTTCTATCATTTTCAGGTCCATATGATCGTACTGAAAGAAAAGGAGATCAAATAAGGTGAAAATCGGAGAAAAGCGCAAAAACCGAAAGTCCCCAGTACAAAGACCAGGGTTCTATTACGGGCGCCCGTAATGCATGTTACTTCCCGTAACAGCTTGCAGCTGAAGCCCTCCCTTTGTTATGTGCCTAGGCCAATAATCTGAGGCATGTTACGGGCGCCCATAACGCGTTTTACGGCCCGTAACAGGAGTGCGAAAAACACTACTTTTTGTTTCCTTTCTCGGCGATTTGTGACAGTTTGAAGTTTCCAACACTTAGCTGATATGATGGATTTGAGATTATGAGGACATTTAGTGAACTTTATTGTTTTGTTTTATTTTGAATGCCATAAAACTCATAGGTTGTAGGAGTTTTTGGCAAGAGGTTTTTATCAAGTTTTTATCAAGTTTTGTCGTGCTTTTCAGACTTCTTCTGCAACTTCATTGTAAAAGTCTCTTTGAGAGCATTTGGATCTTATTTTCTATTACAAGCAACTTTTATTCAGGTTATTCTATTCTTCTCTATTGCTCTTACTTTTTGTTATGAATTATATGCATTCCATGTTTATGCCTTTTCTCACCATGAGTGAGTAGTCCTCTAAGGATTAAGGATCTTGAGACCTAACTCATGACTCTTTGTATGATAATCTGCACATGATACAAGTATTAAAACATTTTTATTTTGAAAGTCTGAGTTATTATTTAACTTTGTTACGAAAGTAAAAGGTTTTTAGGTATTGACAGTGTTCCGAAAGGACTCGTGTCAATACCCGAAAACTGATTTTTAAACAACCAATTATGATGTTACGAAAGTACTCCAGAGAGTTTGAGAAATGTTCCATTATAATAGATTGTGCGATAACAATGAGGTTTCGATAAATATTCCTAACAAGCGAAAGCTGACAGATTATTTATCGAAACCCAGATAACACGCTGGCGAAAGCAGGTGTTATCTACAAAATTTATTTTTCTATAAATCATGTGAAAATCTTTGTAGCAGACAAATTTTATCATACAGAGATGTTAGAGTAAGGGATTGTGACCCTAAATCCTGTTTGTTTTGAATCTTTTTCCAACTTTTACTCATTTAAGCTGTTTTCGAAAAGTGCTTTTTAAATAAGTTGTTTTTTACTTAATTGCTTTTTTACTTAAGTTTGTCTGTTTTCAACCTTTCGATTGCCCTAGATTTACATAGATAAAATAGAAACTGGTAGTTAACCATTGGTCCTTGTAGTTCAACATTCTTTTTATTACTCTGACAGTAGTCGTGCACTTGCGGCGTGTCAAGTTTTTGGCACCGTTGTCGGGGACCAATTGCATTAATATTGGAATTATATTTGATCACCGTAGAGACTAGGGTCTTATTTTCTTGTTTATGCGAAGAACGCGTTCTGCTAATATTTCAGTTGAGGAAATCGAGTGTTTCTTGTGAGAGTGACGTCGAGCTCAGAGACAGCTTGCGATGGCTGCCCCTGTCGTGGATGCCAAACCTTTGAAAGACTACGCGATTACCACCAATGAGGAACCGCATTGTAGTATTGTACACCCGCCTATCGAGGCAAATAATTTTGAGCTTAAACCGTCATTGATGGGTATGGTTCAGCAGAACCAATTTTTTGGATTACCGTCTGAAAATCCAAACTTTCACCTATCGATAATTGTTGATAATTGTGGTACAGTGAAAGTCAATGGCGTCGACCAGAACGCCATTCGTCTTAGACTTTTTCCATTCTCCCTAAGATACCGAGCACGGGCTTGGATCCAATCTCTTCCTACCAATTATATTACTTCTTGGCCTCAGTTGAAAGCCGCCTTTCTTGCACGGTACTTTTCGCCAAGTAAGACCGCTCAGGTTAGGAATGAGATTAACAATTTTAAGCAAGAGGATGGTGAGTCTTTATTTGATACTTGGGAACGTTTTAAGGATTTTCTTAGACTTTGCCCTTTTCATGGGCTTGAAGAGTGGATGATCATCCACATCTTTTATAATGGTCTCTCACACTCTACTAGGTTGACCCTTGATCCGACTTCGGGCGGATTCTTTATGAATAGTACTAAGGACGTAGCTTACAATCTTATTAAGGAGATGGATAAAAACCATCATTCCTAGGGAAGTGTCCGACATGTCGATGCTAAAACCACCCCTAAAACCAGGGGGTGTATGAGGGGAATACCTTTGATCATATGAATGCTAAGGTTGAGGCTCTCTATAAGAAAATTGATGAGCTAAGCATCACTCCTGCTACCCATATCCCTGTTGCTTCTGTGGCCCCCGTCTCAGTCAACTGTGAGATTTGCAGAGTGAATGGGCATACGGGTAGTGGTTGCCAAATGATTCTCACCGAAGGATCCACACAAGAGAATGTGAATTTCCTGAACAATCAAAGGAATAATCCTTATTCTAATACCTACAACCCTGGGTGGCGAAATCACCCAAATTTCTCTTACAAAAACAACCAACCACAACAAGCTGTTGGACCACCTGGCTTCCAAAATGTTGCACCAACTCCTCAAAAGAAATCTAATCTTGAGTTGATGTTGGAAAACATTGTGGCATCTTAAACTCGCCTAACCGAGGATTTCAAAGATCAAAACTTGCAAATCAATGAAACTCTTAGGCAGTTGAACACTAAGATGGATGGTATAAAAACACACTCTAAGATGCTTGAGACCCAAATATCCCAGGTTGCTCAGCAACAAGTATCCACATCAGTCCCTCCAGGAGCTTTCTGATAATGCGATATTACATAGTATATTTTGCCCTGAATTGCATTGATTTATTGCGTTATTTTTGTTTGTTAACATTTTATTTGCGAGTATTAAGCACATTTTCAGGTATTCTCTTTAAGTCAACCAGCAAGAAGAAAGAAGAGGAAATCAGAAGAAAATAGAAGAAAAGAAGGTGTTTTGACAGCAGAAATAAGATCCTGCATTAAGGAAGTGTCACGACCGTAACACAAGGCATGACGACCGTCACAAGCTTTAAGCTATGACGACCGGCACAAGGACATGACGACCGGCACAAGCCAATTTCTCAGAATTTAATTTTAAACGACGTGGCTTCTCAAACGGTTACAACTTAACACAAGCCACGATCAACCAGTCACTCAAAGATTTTCGGTCGTGTGCACCTGCCTGAGACTTTCTCTCCTTGTTGTCATACCCCAAATTTTGACCACTAAGATGTCCCATCATTGTGTCACTCATCATCACAATATGGAGGAACCATCATACCTCACCAGTCTCCCCAAAGATGGGTGAGCATCCACTACAATCAAAATTAGGGTTTTAAGCCCTCTCAGAGCCTTAGACAAAGGATCAATCAAGGAATGACATGATATTCAACTTGTCTTAACCTCTCAAACATACACAAAGTATCAAAAAGGACTCCCACTTCAAGGATCAAGCACAAGGATGCTCCCTTCTAGGTGGATCAAGTCTCAAGATCGACAGTGTCACCAAATTAGGGTTTTGGTCGACCAGGGCCTCCAGATGGAAATTTTTCATCTGGGCACAAGCCAATGATCCAAAACATAACCTAATATACTCCATGGTACCTCATGAACCCAATCATCAAGTCAATTTTGCCTCAGGGGATGCATTCATCAAAAATCAGGAATTAGGGTTCTTGACCTAATTCACCCCTAAGTTGACATTTGGGACAAATCATGAGCCAAGACCTCAAGAGAGGTTTTGAGGGTCTCTAATGAACTATATTGATCCATTTGGAACAATGGATTAATCCAAGAAGCTTGAGCAACAAGTCTCAATTTCATCTGCACCACAGTTAGGGTTTTAAGGGAAAAGTCAACTGTAACTATGACTTTTGACCAGGACATGCTCCCAAGCCCTATGTCATGCATCAATATACCATATGACACCCATGGAACATGTCCATCAAGTTTGATTTAGGTCAAGAACATGATTTCCTGAAGAATTGCACAATTTGGAATTCATCTGATAAAAAGTCAACTGTGCACAAAAGTCAACTTTGACTTTTTGAGATTTTTCACCAAAATGAATTTTTAACCCTAAAATGATGTTAATGTATGATTTGAATCATCATTCATCAATAAAAATCAAGAAAAGTGGGATAACTTGTAAAAGGGGTAACCATAAAAACTTAGAAAATTTTCTAAGTTAAAAATAAAGTGACAAGGGCACCAACTTTGGAGGATCATAACTCCTAAACCACAAAGCCATTTTTTTTCATCCAAAGATGGATTTGTAGCCCTCATTACCCTCTACAAAAACTTCAACTAGACCTAAGTCCAATTCATTAAGGATTTTAAGTTAGGGAGTGATCAAAATGGCTGAAAAGTGAAAATGTCACTTTTTCCAACACTTAGTGAAATTTTCACTAAGTCAGAATCTGCCTTCACTTTTTGCCAAATGTAGAGGGATTTTTCACTTGGATTCAAAAGAGATCAAAACCAAATATGTTCAAACAGTTGTTGTATCATGTAAGGGTTTTCCAAAATGGTCAAGAGCATTACCAAATTCAACTTACACCTTGAGTTATGGCATTGGAAAGTTGCCTTGCTGAAATCTGTCAAAGGCAAGGCAGAATTTGCAACTTTGCTCGATTTGCCAAAATCAGCCAAATTCAAATGCTCCTATCCACTTGGACACATCTAAGGATTCAATCTAAAGGGGACAATCACTGAGCCAAGCCTCCAAAGTCCATGGAACAAGAAATAGCATGTTGAACCTAGAATGGCCAAAATAGGGACAAGACTCCAAATTTGGATTGAAGCATTCAATGGAAGCATCAAGGTGGCATGGACTGAGCCATTCTCATCTTAAATCAGTCAAGACTTATGCAAGACCAAGGGAACCAAAGCTCTGTGCCCTAACCTCTAGTCAATGGCTAGAGGAGACTAGGATTTTCATTAGACAACATTGGCCAAACCTACTTACCAGTTGCCATTCACTATTCCTTGCAAAACAAACTTGCTCTACTATAAATAGAGCTCAATTGTGATCAGTTTGAGTACACCAAAGCCATCTAACAGATGCTTTCCTCAAAATCTCTTTCTCTTGGCAAAAATGCCTTTCTTAGCAAGGTAGCTATCGGGTTTTGAGTTTGAGAGCTTTTCCAATCAAACCAATCACTCACACACCTCACATACATCATATAGAAGTGATCCAAACACTCACATAACATCTGGAACACAGATTTCACAGAATCACCAGCTGGTTGCTCAAACTTTCAATCAAGTTGCAGCTGAGGTACCACAAATCGTTCCAGCCATTTTCAATCAAGTCCAGGCATTCAAACACACTCCATAGGGTGTAAGGAAGCTGTTCAGATCATCACCACTCATCTGTAACACCTCCAAATCAAAAATCACATTGCACTTGCTGTCACGGCCTAGAGGTAAGCATACACTTGGTCATCTCTCAATCTATGCATATTTCCTCGCACAATAATTTGGCCATATGTTCATAATCATGCATGGAATGTTTTCCCTCAATTAATTGCATTGTTTGAATCGTGTATCAAAAATCCTAGCCTTCATGCAGAAATTAGGGTTCTTGAGGATTTTTCATGATTTCTTGTTATGTGTTTAATTTAAATGAAATTAATGGACATAGACATGATCGTGAGGTTGAGACGAGCATAATGATATATGGATTGCATGTTATAATCAAGTATTCAGGGAGATTGGATAGAAAATGCAAATCAGCCAAACCCAGAACACGCGCGTGTTCTTTAGCTGTTCTTGGCGCCTTTTTTGAATTTTCAAATATTTGAATTTTGTGATTTTTGTTTAATTGATTCAAAAATTAATTTCTCTCTGAGTTTTAATGATTTTGAGTTGATTCTTTTATTAATAATTCACAAAAATGTTAAAATATTTTATTTTCCCAAAAAATCCCAAAAATATTATTTATTTCATATAATTGATATTTTTGCAAAGAATTAATATTTTAATTGTTTTTGACATTTTAAATATTTTTTCCACATTGATTTTGCAACTTTTAATGCTTTCTAATTATTTTGTAGGTCAATACTTAATTTTTGAAGCATTAATCCAATATCACAATTTGTTTTTCACATGTTAAACAATTTTGATCATTTTAATTGAATTTTTATTCAATTAAATACATTTTTGAAAACAAATTAGGGTTTTTGGATTAATTCAACCCTCATAAATCATTTTCAAAACACTTTGGGTCTCTAATAGAGTGTAAGACCCAATCCTTTTTTGACAAAATCATTTTTGGTCCTCAGGGCATTGTATAAGTCCCGATACCGTCAAAAACAAACGGCGCGATCGTCGCCTTTTGAAAAATAACCTTTTGGGCCTCTCCTCGAGCTATAAGACCCATTCAAAACTTTTGGGCCTCTAATAGAGTGTAAGACCCAACCCCCTTTTAACCAAAGATTTTGGGCCCCACTTATTGTATAAGTCCCTCCGCGTTAAAAGAAAACCTCGGCGCGATCGCCATTTTAAACGGAAAAATCACCTAGGCTTACCCTCGTGTTATAAGCCTCACTCTTTTTCTTTAAACTTTTTGGGCCTCTTGAGAGAGTGTAAGACCCGTCCCTTTGTACAGAAAAGCATTTTGGGCCTCAGTCACTTGTATAAGTCCCTCTGTACAAATTCAAACAGTGCGCTCACTGATAAAACCCTGGGCCTCTCCTTGAGCTGTAAGCCCCAAATCTTTCTTTTTCAAAGCACTTTCTCCTTTGATTTTGAATATACTGTTGTGTTCAATCTTTCTTTGTTGAACAACTAACCAAACAGCATGGAAGCTCTACAACCGAGTAAGTGGTTATTGCTTTCATTTACCGCTTTCATATACATATAACTGTATTGTGGGGCAGTTTCACTGTAAGTCTTCTTTCGTAAACTCATATCCAATGTGTAATAATAGTATAGATATTTCGAGTTTCCCCGGCAACTACGTCTAGAACTAGGTGGCGCCGTTTCGTTTATTCGTAGAAATAGACAACTAGATCCCCAATAGGATCACCAGATACAGTCTTCTCTTCGGCTGTCCTTATTAGGAATTGTCAAGAAACTCTATTCCCAGAGATGAATGTATTCTCCGTGAATGGCATCTTTGAGTTTCTTCCAAATTCTCGAACTTTCCTGACTTGATCTATTCCTTGTGAATAGCTTGCCTTGAATTTCTCGGGGTTTGGGGACCCACGGGCTTCTTAAAAGCATCGGCCTCCTCTTGGGCATCGTACAAGGACCCACAAGCTTCCTAAAAGAAACCCCGCCTCCTCTTGGGCTTAGTACAAGGACCCGCCGGCTTCTTAGAAGTATTCACAGCCTCCTCTTAGGCTTCGTATAATGATCTCTTCCTCCGGGAATGATAGACTTCTCTTAGGCTTAGTACAAGGACCGATCGGCTTCTTAAAAGTTTCCAGCCTCCTCTTGGGCTTCGTACAAATTGTCCCGACGACCTCCTAGAGGTATAGGAACATAACTTAGTCATCTTCACAGAAAAGTCCTTTCATAGAGTCTACTACTGTTTCTCAAAGCATGGTACAAAAGATAAAATTCTAGACTTGGACAGTCTAATCTCCTTGAGTCTCAAAGACATTCTCAAGTGACCCCTTCGTTAAATAGGAAGGAAACCCGCAGACTCGGACAGTCTCAATACCCTTTGGATTTCCCGATTCCTTAAAGAACAGGAATAACCTGGATTCTTGGATCAAATCCTTGAGTACAGCATTGCTCATATAAGAACTGATTTTCTCTTTTAAAATCAGTATACTGGACCTGTCACTTAACTGAAACAGTAACCACAGCCTCCTCTTGGGCTTTGTACAAATGATTCTCCCCAGCGGAGTCGAACAACGTTTAGCCTCTCTCTCGGGCTTTGTACGAGACACATAAGGGACTCCCTCGTTGAGTCAATCACCCTTTCGCCTCCATCTCGGGCTTTATACGAGATACAAAAAGGTTCATATTGAGCCAAACAAATGTTAGCCTCCATCTCGGGCTTCGTACGAGATACAAAAACTCTCTTGTTGGGTCAGACGGCCTCCATCTCGGGCTTTATACGAGATACCAAAAGATTCCCTCGTTGAGTCAAAAACCTTTTAGCCTCTCTCTCGGGCTTTATACGAGACACATATTAGCCTCCTCTTAGGCTTTATATAAGAAAACCACTGGTTAATCTAATTAACCTTTTAGCATCAAAGTTGTGCCTCGTTCACAGTATACAAACATCAACAACTCCTTTCCTTTCATCTAATCGCTGTAAGCGGAAAGCCTCTGGATCATCTATATCCATGCCACTGTCCCTCTTTTAGCATGAGAAATTCCTAAGGAAAGATAGCATTGCTCTACACTGAGTTAAAGTCTTCTCCTTCAGGTTAAAATCCCTATAAAGGAAATTATAGCATTGCCGGATTCACAAATCCCGGTTAAAGTAATTCTCCTTTATAACCAGTCACCCAACAGTTGTGACAGACAAACCCTTCTTTAAAGATGACAAATTCTCTCTAAAGTTGAGACCTTTTAGCTTCATATCTTGGGCTTTGAACAAGATACAAATAGACTTTTCAGCTTCATATCTTGGGCTTTGAACAAGATACAAATCACCTTTCGCTTCATGTCTTGGGCTTTGAACAAGACACCAAAACAACCCATTTCCTCCCATAGAATAGGAGAAACTACGAACGCTCTGATTTCCCTGTTTCGGTAAACGGGAATACGTAGGCATATGATTGAAAGAAAAATCTTAGCGAGCACACGAAACAAAAACCCAAAATCCCATACTCTCATGTATCTATCAAAAGCATCAGTCCTAACATCCTAATTCTTGTTCCCCGCCAGAAACCTTCTGTCTAGATAAAAAGAAAGAAACTGTATTTGCAAAAATACAAATAACCAGTACAAAGGCCCCCCCCCCCACATTGATAGCATCCGTAACCTAACAGACCGCTGTTTAAACTCAGTATGCAAAGCAGGGTTAATTGGAGACATCTATTTCCCTTCCTTCATCAGCCCACAATAGGATAAAAAATGAATCGACCTGTAGTTTAAGCTCAAACCGCAGAGAGCGACCAACGCTTAAGAACCGCGTCCAAAATCGCTCGCTACAGAAAAAATGGCGCCCACCGTGGGGCTCGTCTCTGTTTTTCTTCTTCCTTTTCACCTCTTGAAGATTGGTTAGTCATCCATACATTTTACAATGGTCTCTTGTACAATACTAGAATGACAATAGATGCCGCCGCTGGTGGTACACTTATGGATAAACCTTATGCAGAAGCTGATCAACTCATCGAAAGTATGGCTCAAAACCATTACCAATGGGGAGGTGAAAGAACGCCAGTGGAAAAAGCCCAAACGAAAGGTGGGATGTATGAAGTTAGTAGCCTTGATCATGTCCATGCTAAGGTAGATGCCCTTGCTCAAAAGATAGATAACTTGACCATAACACCCGCAGCCACCGTGGCTGCTGTAGCTTCAAACTGCGAACTATGCGGAGTACCTGGACATGCTGCCCCCGAATGTCAAATTTTGGCAGGAGTCTCCGCTGATCAAGTGAATTATGCTCAAGGAAACCCTTATGCAAATACCTACAATCCTGGATGAAAGAACCATCCAAACTTTTCGTATAAGAATAATAACGCTCTGTATGCACCTGGCCAAGCACCTGCTGTGCCGCCAAGATATCAAAAACCCGCTGCTAACGTTCCTAGAAAGTCTAACCTTGAAACGATGATGGAGAACTTCATTTCTGCACAAGCTCAACAAAACAAGGAGTTCCTTAACCAGAATGTTCACACGAATGAGCAAATCAAACAATTAGCCAACAAGGTTGACGCTCTAGCCACTCACAACAAAATGTTAGAAACACAAATCTCACAAGTGGCTCAACAACAAGCAGTTACCGCTGCCCCAGCTGGCAATCTTCCAGGACAAACTCAACTTAATCCGAAGGGACATGCAAATGCTATAACACTTCGGAGTGGAACGAAACTAGAAGGACCCACTGACCCGAGGATCGAAAATCCAGCCATGTACTAAAAGCCTAGTAAGGAGTCTGAAAAGGAAGGCAAACCAAAGGAAAATGAAAAGGAAGATGATGGTAAAGAGGCCGAAGAGAAAGAAGAACCATATGTGCCTCCGCCACCTTATAAACCACCTATCCCGTATCCCCAAAGATTCGCTAAATCTAAGAACATAGGGCAATTTAAGAAATTCGTTGAACTTCTGAAATAATTGAATGCCACAATACCTTTTAAAGAAGCAATCACACAAATGCCCTCTGTAGCGAGTGATTTTTGGATGTGGTAGCGAAGCACGATCGCTCTAGTACTACAGTTCGATTCATTTTTTATCCTATTAAAGCTGATGAAGGAAGGGAAATAGATGTCTCCAACTAACCCTACTTGCATACTGAGGTTAAACAGTCAAAACTGTTGGTTTACAGATGCTACAAAGATTCGGGGTCTCTCCTTGGTAATTTTTTTTTTAAAGGGGTGTTTTAGGCTATCGGTTGAGATGTTAGGATGGATGTATATGAAAGTATGGGATTTTGGGTTTTTGTTTAGTGGGCTCGCTAAGATTTTTCTTTCCATCTTATGCCTACATATTCCCGTTTACCGAAACAGGGAAATCAGAGCGTTCGTAGTTCCTCCTATTCTATGGGAGGAAATGGTGTTTTGGTGTCTTGTTCAAAGCCCAAGATGGGAAGCTGAAGGTAGTTTGTATCTTGTTCAAAGCCCAAGATGTGAAGCTAAAGGTTTGACTTTAGAGAGAATTAGTCATCTCTAAAGAGGGGTCTGTTTGTCACAACTGTTTATAAAGGAGAATCACTTTAACCGGAATGTGTGAATCCGACAATGCCATAATTTCCTTTATAGGGGATTTCCAACCTAAAGGAGAAGACTTTAACTCAGTGTAGAGCAATGCTATCTTTCCTTAGGAATTTCTCATGCTAAAAGAGGGACAGTGGCATGGATATAGATGATCCAGAGGCTTGCCGCTT
Source organism: Lathyrus tuberosus (assembly GCA_022829125.1). Lineage (NCBI taxonomy): Eukaryota > Viridiplantae > Streptophyta > Magnoliopsida > Fabales > Fabaceae > Lathyrus > Lathyrus tuberosus. The sequence continues at coordinate 6,164,757 of JALAZF010000384.1, forward strand.
ACAACAATTAGATGAAGGGGAAGGAGTTGTTGATGTTTGTGTACTGTGAACGAGGCACAGCTTTGATGCTAAAAGGTTGATTGGATCAACCAGTGGTTTTCTTATACAAAGCCTAAGAGGAGGCTAATATGTGTCTCGTACAAATCCCGAGAGAGAGCTAAAAGGTTTTAACTCAACGAGGGAATCTTTTGGTATCTCGTATAAAGCCCGAGATGGAGGCTATTTGACTCAACAAGAGAGTTTTTGTATCTCGTACAAAGCCCGAGATGGAGGTGAAAGGGTGATTGACTCAAAGATGGAGTCTCTTATGTGTCTCGTACAAAGCCCGAGAGAGAGGCTAAACGTTGTTTGACTCAACGAAGGAGTCTTTTGTATCTCGTATGAAGCCCGAGATGGAGGCTAAAATTGTTAGCTCCGCTGGGAAGAATCATTGTACAAAGCCCAAGAGGATGCTATGGCGCTGTTTCAGTTGAGTGACAGGTCCAGTATGCTGATTTAGAGAGAAAATCAGTTCTTATATGAGCAATGCTGTACTCTCAAGGATTTGATTCGAGGATCAGGGATATTTCCTTGTCTTTGAGGAAGTGGGAAATCCGAAGGGTATTGAGATTGTCCGAGTCTACGGGTTTCCTTCCTATTTAATGAAGGGGTCACTTGAGAATGTCTTTGAGACTCAAGGATATTAGACTGTCCGTGTCTAGAGTTTCATCTTTTGTACTATGCTTTGAGAAACAGTAGTAGACTCTTGGAAAGGACTGTTCTATGAAGATGACTAAGTTATGTTCCTATACCTCTAGGAGGTCGTCGGGACAATTTGTACGAAGCCCAAGAGGAGGCTGGAAACTTTTAAGAAGCCGATAGGTCCTTGTATGAAGCCCAAGAGGAGGCTATCATTCCCGGAGGAAGAGATCATTATACGAAGCCTAAGAGGAGGCTGTGAATACTTCTAAGAAGCCGACGAGTCCTTGTACTAAGCCCAAGAGGAGGCGGGGTTGCTTTTAGGAAGCCTGTGGGTCCTTGTACGATGCCCAAGAGGAGGCTGATGCTTTTAAGAAGCCGATGGGTCCCCAAACCCCAAAAAATTCAAGACAGGCTATTCACGAGGAATAGATCAAGCCAGGAAAGTTCGAGAATTTGGAAGAAACTCAAGAGATTCCATTCACAGAGAAAAGATCATCTTTGGGGAGTAGAGTTTCTTGACAAGTGCTTTTAAGAAGCCTGTGGGTCCCCAAACCCTGAAAAATTCAAGACAGGCTATTCACGAGGAATAGATCAAGCCAGGAAAGTCCGAGAATTTGGAAGAAACTCAAGAGATGCCATTCACGGAGAAAAGATCATCTCTGGGGAATAGAGTTTCTTTGAGAACTTCTACGAGTAACAGTCTATGAAAGGGTTCACCGAGAATGTTGCCTTTCATGTCTCTATATTGTTTAACCCCAAGAGGAGGGAAGACTGTGTCTGGTAATCCTATGGGGATCTAGTTTTGACTATTTAAGAGTGATCAACGGGCTTCATGCTAGACGTAGTTGCCGGGGAAACTCTAAATATCTATACTATTATTACACAGTTGATATGAGTTTATGAAAGAAGACTTACAGTGAAACAGCCCCACAATACAGTTATATGTATATGAAAGCGGTAAATGAAAGCGGATAAACACTTACTCGGTTGTAGAGCTTCCATGCTGTTTGATTAGTTGTTCAACAAAGAAAGATTAAAAACAACAGTATATTTCAAAATCAAAGGAGAAAGTGCTTTGAAAAAGAAAGATTTGGGGCTTACAGCTCAAGGAGGGGCCCAGGGTTTTATCAGTGAGCGCACTCTTTGAATTTGTACAGAGGGACTTATACAAATGACTGAGGCCCAAAAAGGTTTTCTGTACAAAGGGATGGGTCTTACACTCTCTCAAGAGGCCCAAAAAGTTTTAAAGAAAAAGAGTGGGGCTTATAACACGAGGGTATGCCCAGATGATTTTTCCGTTTAAAATGGCGATCGCGCGAGGTTTTCTTTTAACGCAGAGGGACTTATACAATAAGTGAGGCCCAAAATTGTTTTGGTTAAAAGGGGATTGGGTCTTACACTCTAATAGAGGCCCAAAAGTTTTGAATGGGTCTTATAGCTCAAGGAGAGGCCCAATTGATTTTTAAAAGGCGACGATCGCGCCGTTCACTTGTACAGAGGGACTTATACAACAAGTGAGGCCCAAAAAGTTTTATGTACAAGGGGGTTGGGTCTTACACTCTATTAGAGGTCCAAAAAGTTTAAAGAAAAGAAATGGGTCTTACTACTCGAGGGTAGGCCCAAGGTTTGTTTTTCAACGGATGATGATCGCGTCGAACTTTTTGAAATACAACGGGACTTATACAATAAGTGAGGCCCAAAATGGGTTGTATTTACAAAGGGTTGGGTCTTACACTCTATTAGAGGCCCAAAGTGTTTTAAAAAAGATTTATGAGGGTTGAATTAATCCAAAAACCCTAATTTGTTTTCAAAATGTGTTTTAATTGAATAAAAATTCAATTAAAATGATCAAAATTGTTTAACATATGGAAAACAAATTGTGATCTTGGATTAATGCTTCAAAAATTAAGTATTGACCTACAAAATAATTAGAAGGCATTAAAAGTTACAAAATCAAGAGGGAAAAAACATTTTAAATGGCAAAAACAAATAAAACATTAATTCTTTGCAAAAATATCAATTATATGAAATAAATAATATTTTTGGGATTTTTTGATAAAATAAAATATTTTAATATTTTTCTGAATTATCAAAAAATGAATCAACTCAAAATCATTAAAACTCAGAGAGAAATTAATTTTTGAATCAATTAAATAAAATCACAAAATTCAAATATTCAAATATTTGAAAATAGCGCCAAGAACAAAGGCACGGTTTCCCAGATTTGCATTTTCTATCCAATCTCACTGAATACTTAATTATATCATGCAATCTACATATCAATCAACTCGTTTTAACCTCACGATCATGTCTATGGTCTTTAATTTCATTTATTTTTAACATGGAATAAGAAATCAAAGAGAAACCTCAAGAACCCTAATTTCTGCATGAAGGTTCAGAAATTCACACACGATTCAAAAAATGCAATTTATTGAGGGAAAACATTCCATGCATGATTATGAACATATGGCCAAATTATTGTGCAGCAAAAATTGCATGGATCATAGAGTTAGAAGAACTCATGCTTACCTCTTGCAGCTGGTGATCGTGTTTTGTGTTGGAGGTGTTACAGCTAGGTTCCAATGATCTAGATAGCTTCCCTAGGTGCTATGGAGTGTGTATGAATGCTTGGAATGGATTGAAATGATCTGGAACTTGAGATGGTACCCCAACTGCAAATCTGTCAAGAACTTGAGCAACTGGCTGGTGATTTTGTGAATTTGGTGTTCCAGATGTTATGTGAGTGTTTGGATCACTTCTATATGATGTATGTGAGGTGTGTGTGTGATTGGTTTGAGTGGAATTGCTCTCTAATGAAAAACCCGATAGTGACTTGCTAAGAAAGGCATTTTTGAGAGTGAGAAGTGGTTTTTGAGAAAGGCAACTGTTGTAGGCCTTTGGTGTACTTAAACTGATCACAATTTAACTCTATTTATAGTAGAGCAAGTTTGTTTTGCAAGGAATGGTGAATGGCAACTGCTGAGTAGGTTTGGCCAATGTTGGCAAATAAAAATCCAAGTCTCCTCTAGCCATTGACTAGAGGTTAGGGCACAGGCTGCTGGTCCCCTTGGTCTTGGATAAGTCTTGACTAAATTTAGTTGCTAAGAGCTCAGTTCATGCCACCTTGATGCTTCCATTGAATGCTCTAATCCAAAATTGGAGTCTTGTCCCTATTTTGGCAATTCTAGGTCCAACATGCTATTTCTTGTTCCAAAGACTTTAGAGGCTTGGCTCAGTGATTGTCCCCTTTAGATTCAATCCTCAGAGGTATCCAAGTGGATAGGAGCATTTGGATTTGGCTGATTTTGGCAAATCGACCAAAAGTGCAAAAATCTGCCTTGCCTTGGCAGATTTCAGCAAGGCATCTTGCCAATGTCATATCTCATAGCTCAAATTGAATTTGGTAATGTTCTTGGCCATTTTGGAAAGCCCTTACATGATACAACAACTGTTTGAACATGTTAAGTTTTGATCTCTTTTGAATCCAAGTGAAAAATCCCCCTACATTTGGAAAAAAGTAAAGGCAGATTCTGACTTAGTGAAATTTTCACTTAGTGTTGGAACAAAGTGACTTTTCTTGATTTTGATCACTCCATAACTCAAAATCCATGAGGAATTTGGACATAGGTCAGTATGAAGCTTTTGTAGAGGGCAATGTGATCTACAAATAAAGCTTTGAATGGGGAACAATGGCCTTGTGGTTTAGGAGTTATGGTTCTCCAAAGTTGGCACATTAGTGTCACTTTTTCCATAACTTAGAAGTTTTTCTAAGTTTTTATGGTTACCCATTTTACAAGTTATCCCACTTTCTTTGATTTTTCTTGATGAATGATGATTCAAATCATACATTAACATCATTTTAGGGTTAAAAATCCATTTTGGTGAAAAATCTCAAAAAGTCAAAGTTGACTTTTGTGCACAGTTGACTTTTTATCAGATGAATTCCAAACTGTGCAATTCTTCAGGAAATAATGTCCTTGACCTAAATCAAACTTGATGGACATGTTCCATGGGTGTCACAGGGTATATTGAATCATGTCTTAGGGTTTGGGAGCATGTCCTGGTCAAAAGTCAAAGTTACAGTTGACTTCCCTCGCGAAACCCTAATTGTGGTGCAGATGAAATTGAAACTTGTTGCTCAAGCTTCTTGGATCAATCCATTGTTCCAAATGGATCAATATGGCCTATTGGAGACCCTCAAATCCTCTCTTGAGGTCTTGGTTCATGGTTTGTCCCAAAAGTCAACTTAGGGGTGAATTAGGTCAAGAAACCCTAATTCCTGATTTTTGATGTATGCATCCCCTGAGGTCAAATTGACTTGATGCTTGGGTCCATCAGGTTCCATGGAGTATATTAGGTTATGTTTTGGATCATTGGCTTGTTCCCAGATGAAAATTTTCCATTTGGAGGCCCTAGTCGACCAAAACCCTAATTTGGTGACACTGTCGATCTTGAGACTTGATCCACCTAGAAGGGAGCAGCCTTGTGCTTAATCCTTGAAGTGGGAGTCCTTTTTGATCCTTCGTGTATGTTTGAGAGTGTAGACAAGTTAAAGATCATGTCATTCCTTGATTGATCCTTTGTCTAAGGCTCTGAGAGGGCTTGAAACCCTAATTTTGATTGTAGTGATGCTCAACAACCCTTGAGGCATTTGATGAGGCATGATGGTTCATCCATATTGTGAGGATGATTTGCACAATGATGGGAAATCTTAGTGGTCAAAATTTGGGGTATGACAGATGCCCCTATTTAATCTTCTTGGACCCGAAGGTGTGAATGACGAAGGTATTCGGGCATTCGGGGTGCAAGAGGATTAAATATCGGAATGCTCGAAATTTTGATGGTGGTTATGAATGGTAGCTTACGCATTCATCTTCTTTAGCTAAGAGATGATGCTTAGAAAAGGTAAACTTCCCCTCGATCCTGGTCTTCAGCCAAGGATCTGGTCTCAGTTTTCTTTCGAAATAAACCTCCCCTCGATCCTGGTTTCCTACCAAGGAACTGGTCTTAGTTTCTGATTTAAACTTCCCCTCGATCCTGGTTTTCTACCAAGGAACTGGTTTAAGTTTCTGATTTAACTTCCCCTCGATCCTGGTTTCCTACCAAGGAACTGGTCTTAGTTTCTTTTGTCAATAAACTTTATTGACAAGGGACGCTATCTGTAGCTGTTTTCTTCAAACTTCTCGCCGGATTTTCCTGGGGAGATGCCATTTGAGTGGAAAAAGTTTTGATGTCAGACTTACTGGGGAACCCCTTCGTCTGAGTTGTAGAGGTACACAAACTTCTCTGGTGGAGACGCCATTTATCGGTTCTACTGGGGAAAGCGAGTCTCTTGAGAGACTGTTTCCGCTTAGGGGTCTTACATCATACTTTTCTCGGGATCTTCCCGGAGAAACGCCATATGATGGGCTCTAATTTTGAGGTGCCAATGACCTTTTCATCAACGGTCTTTCGGAGAAAGGCAGCTGTACTGCCAAATCTCCACTTAGGAGGCTTTCTCCGGGGATTTTTCTTTAATCTGGGAAAGCAAGGATATCATCTTCAATGGCAAAGAGTGACATTTGTAGAAAGCTTCTCTGGCTTTTCAGAGGTACAAGTTATCAAAGTGGTCGAGTGCCGACTCTAATCCAGAGATACACTGGAGGAGAGAGGTAGTGCAGACGCAACATTTCCTGACGAAGAAAGAACTGACAACTCGATTGAGAAGACTGTTATCACTAGGGGACAAGACCAACTAGAGTGATAGTGATGCAATATGAATATGAATGCAAATTAAATGCATGATGTATCTATGTATATGCTGACAAAGACTTGACACAACACACAGACTGACGGATGAACACGACTGGATACTCGGCCACTGCTGGATATGAAAGGTATCACTTGGTTTAAGATAGCAATTCTTCCTTGCTTAGGAGAGATAATCCCTGCGGGGAATACCGTTGATCGGGCCTAGGAGATAAGAACTCGGCCGAAGATGTCAGATGGATTAGTCGTATCTGACACTGTTGATCCTTCATTCAGGCGCACTGGCGTAGAAGGAGTACTTTGATTCTGCACTTTGAAATTCAAACGCCTTTGGAAACACAATCGACGTTCTTTCAATGTTCAACAGTCAAAAGCAATTGCCATCTTTAATTTAAAAGCAGAAAAAGTTTTAACAAGTAAATTCATTTTTTGTTTTATTTCAAGAATCGTTAATCATATTAAAATGTCGTTCTGTAAAGCTAAAACAAATAAGAATTACAAACAAAAGCACAAGGGCTCAAATTTTATTGATAAGATGGAGATCAGCCAAACACGTGATTCCATAGAGTATATACAAAGTTTGAAAATGGTAATTTACAGGGAAAAAGGGCTACGTTGAAACATAACGACCACTATCCTTCTACCAACTTTGAATTCGGGACATCCTGAGCTTCTGTCGAAGATGGCCCTGACTGGAGTTTTCCTCCGATGGATGATGTAACTGCTGCTGAGGGACTTGCCTCTGTTGAACATAGTTACCTGCCATTATCCCTAATTTTTGCCTGGATTGTACTATGAGATTTCCAATCCATCGGGATGATTTTTTTTCATTCTCTAACTTTTTCCTGGACCGCCCTTTCGGGTTTACAATCCACCGAGACGTTTTTTTTTTTAGTTTAGGCGAAGTATTTCTTGACTACATCAACATTCGTGGGGTAGGCAAATTCCTCTCCGTCCATGGTTGCAAGTCTCAAGGCACCGCCTGAGAAAGCTTTCGTGACCACATAGGGGCCACCATAATTTGGGGTCCATTTGCCCCGAGAGTCAGTGAGAAACGATTGTATCTTCTTGAGCACGAGGTCTCCTTTTCTGAAGACACGAGGTCGGACCTTTTTGTCGAACGCCTTCTTCATTCTCTGCTGATACAACTGACCGTGGCATAGAGCCGTGATTCGCTTCTCTTCGATCAGGTTTAATTCGTCGTGTCGACTTTGACACCATTCAGCTTCTGAAAGCATAGCTTCCATCAATACCCGGATTGATGGGATCTCTACTTCTATGGGGAGAACTGCCTCCATGCCATATACTAGAGAGAAAGGGGTTGCCCCTGTTGAAGTACGGACAGATGTTCGATAACCGTGAAGAGCAAAGGGTAGCATCTCGTGCCAATCTTTGTAGGTTACAACCATCTTTTGAACAATCTTCTTGATGTTCTTGTTAGCCGCTTCTACCGCTCCGTTCATCTTGGATCGGTAAGGAGATGAGTTATGGTGTTCAATCTTGAACTCTACGCACAACTCTTTCATCATCTTATTGTTCAAGTTAGATCCATTATCAGTAATGATCTGGCTCGGAACACCATAACGGCAGATGATATTGTTTTTGATAAATCGGACCACCACTTGTCGGGTTACATTAGCGTACGACGCTGCTTCGACCCACTTGGTGAAATAGTCAATGGCTACTAGAATGAACCGATGTCCGTTTGAAGGCTTAGGTTCGATCAAGCCAATCATGTCGATTCCCCATATGGAAAAAGGCCACGGGGAAGAAAGAACTTTGAGATGTGATGGCGGTACATGAATTTTGTCGGAGTATATCTGACACTTGTGACACCTCCTCATGTACTTGTAGCAGTCGAATTCCATGGTCAACTAATAGTACCCTGCTCTTAGAATTTTTCTCGCCATTGTGTGTCCGTTGGCATGAGTGCCAAAGGATCCTTCATGAATTTCTTTCATAAGCATGTCTGCTTCTAGTCTGTCTACGCATCGGAGCAAGACCAAGTCAAAATTCCTCTTATAAAGAGTGTCACCACTCAGGAAGAAGTTTCCAGCCAGTCTTCTGAGGGTTTTTCTGTCCTTTCTAGACGCCCCAGATGGGTACTCTTGTTTCTGAAGGAAGCATTTGATATCGTGATACCAAGGTTTGTCGTCTATGACTGCCTCAATCGTGAAGACGTAGGTGGGCCTTTCAAGGCGTATTATGTCAATCTTAGGTAAGTCGTTCCCTTGACCTACACTAATCATAGAAGAGAGAGTGGGTAATGCATCAGCCATGTGATTCTCTTCACGAGGGATATGATGAAACTCAACTCTGTTGAAGAAAGGTAACAATCTTCTTGCATAGTCTTTGTAAGGAATCAATCCTGATTGGTATGTGTTCCAATCTCCTTTTATCTGATTGATAACCAAGGTTGAATCGTCGTATACGTCCAAGTTCTTGATCCTTAAATCAATTGCTTCTTCGAGACCCATGATACAAGCTTCGTATTCGGCCTCGTTGTTCGTACATTTGAACATAAGTCTGGCAGTGAAAGGAATGTGGGTACCCTGAGGGGTAACAATGATTGCCCCAATTCCGTTTTCGTAATGATTAACTGCTCCGTCAAAGATAAGTCCCCATTGGGAACCTGGTTCTGGCCCTTCACTGGGTAACGGTTCATCGCAATCTTTCATTTTTAGATACATGACATCTTCGTCTGGGAAGTCAAACCCGATTGGTTCCTGATCGTCAATCGGTTGATGAGCCAAATGATCGGCTAAAATACTTCCTTTAACGGCTTTCTGAGCGTGGTACTCTATGTCATATTCTGATAATAACATCTGCCAACGGGCAATTCTTCCCGTGAGAGCAGGCTTTTCGAAGACATACTTGATTGGATCCATTTCGGAGATTAACCAAGTAGTGTGACGAATCATGTATTGGCGAAGACGTTTGGCTGCCCAAGCCAAAGCACGACAAGCTTTCTCAAGCATCGTGTACCGAGTCTCACAGTCGTTGAATTTCTTGCTCAGATAGTAGATGGCAGACTCTTTCCGTTTGGTTTCGTCTTGTTGGCCAAGTACACATCCCATTGAGTCCTCTAGGACTGTGAGGTAAATGATCAGTGGTTTTCCTTCCACTAGAGGTGATAGAATCGGCAGATTTAATAGGTATTCCTTAATACTGTCGAAGGCGGTTTGGCAATCTTCTTACCAAACGCAATCCTGGTTCTTTTTGAGTAATTTGAAAATCGGCGCACACGTGGCGGTCATAAGGAATATGAACCTGGAGATGTAGTCCAAACGTCCCAAGAATCCTCTGACTTGTTTTTCAGTTTTCGGAGAAGGCATTTCTTGAATGGCCTTGACCTTGTCAGGATCGACCTCAATCCCTTTCTGGCTGATGATGAACCCTAAGAGTTTCCCCGAACGGACACCGAAGGTGCACTTGTTGGGATTCAAGCGGAGTTTGTATTTACTCAAACGCTCGAATAGTTTCGACAGGTGGGTCACATGCTCCTCTTCTGTCTTAGATTTTGCAATCATGTCATCGACATATACCTCTATCTCATTGTGTATCATGTCATGAAATAGAGTAGTCATGGCCCTTTGATAGGTTGCCCCGGCGTTCTTCAAACTGAACGGCATTACCTTGTAACAAAAGGTACCCCATGGGGTAATGAACAAAGTTTTCTCCATGTATTTCGGCGCCATTTTGATCTGGTTATAGCCCGAGAATCCATCCATGAAGGAGAAAATTTTGAACTTTGCTGTGTTGTCTACCAGCATGTCAATGTGTGGTAAAGGAAAGTCGTCCTTTGGACTTGCCTTGTTCAGATCCCTGTAATCAACACACATTCTGACCTTTCCATCCTTTTTGGGAACAGGTACGATGTTGGCTAACCATTGAGGATATTCAGATGTAGCAAGGAAACCTGCGTCGATCTGTTTCTGTACGTCCTCTTTGATTTTGATGGCCATGTCCGGGTGAGTCCGTCTTAACCTTTGTTTTACTGGCGGACATTCTGATCTTAACGGTAAGTGATGTTCCACGATGTTGGTATCCAACCCTGGCATATCCTGATAGGACCAAGCGAATACATCGGGAAATTATCTGAGAAGCTTATCAAACCCTCTCTGGCAGTTGAATTGAGCAGTGCTCCAATCCTGATTTCTTTTCTCTCTTTTTCTGAACCTAAGTTTACTATTTCCAACGGCTCTTTGTGAGGTTCAATGGACCTTTCCTCCTGTCTGAGTAGTCGAGAGATCTCTTCTGGAATTTTGTTGTCAACTTCTTCTTCAGCCCCAAATATCGGGAACTCAAAGTCGGGAGAAGGCATCGGATCGTATGTTTCAACTGGGTTTAAAACAAGCAATCTGCATGACGTGATAATTCGTGTTTAGAAGAAATAGAGAAAATGCGAGTGTGTGCAGTGTATTTATTTTACTGCTTGTTTTTATTTTTGAATTGTTTTTTAGGATTACCATTTTCTGAGAAAAGCGAAAAGAAAACAGCAATTAATGCGGAAATTACAGAATGACATTATTTTATTAATGAACAAGTCGATCCTTGAAACTACAGCCCTATAAAACAAAACTTTGTCGCTTTGGGCGGAGCGAAGAGGGAAAATTTACAGAAAGCGAGCCATATCAAAACATCTGTTTCACCTGGGCAGGGTGAAAGGTTAAAGATGGCAATTACTTTGATTGGCGAACGACCTTCGGAACATCGACAGCAACCCACTGGCGGCAAACTCCTCGGTGAATCACAAAGTCTGGCAGCTTCCTTGATTTGTCTTCAGAAATAACGCTGATTTCTGGTGGAGCGGGATCATTGGAATTTGTCTCCCAGGCAGAGTTGTCGTAGGAGGATTCCTCAGTTGTATTTTGCATAGTATTGGTGCTCTTAGCTGTATCTCCCCATCCAGTTGGTTGGATATCTTCGAGCCTGATACGAGAGCTTTCGGGAGCGGTGTATTTGACCCTATAGTCGTACTTTCCACTCGGTTGTCCTAGGGTGTCCCATACTTTCCTGGAACTGGAGGGGTCATCTCTCTCGATAACGTTGACCTCGGGAAAAGCATAGTTGATGAATTCAAGTCCTGCAAACGTTGCAAATTCATCGTCGTGTTGAGTAGTTTCTGAATGACCTGAGTGTTGATCCCATGACATGGTGGGGACACAGGTATTCTGTTCAATGACAGTCAGCTGATTTTCATTATTCGGCTGACTTTCTGGCCCCAAGTCTCCTGGGTAAGGCTGCCACATTGGCAGGCCATCCATCAGGCCATAGTAATTGTGGTCAAAGTTGTCTTTCATCAGAGTGTCCTCCTCTAATGAATTTGGCGGAGCACGAAATCCTTCCGGATCACAACCTCCGTATATCATTTCCACATCTGATCGTGGTATAAATCTCGGACTCTGTGCGGGATAGCAAAATGGCGTAGGCACCTCTTCCTGAGACATATAACCGTCCTCATTAAGATAGGACTTCCATTCTACATCTGTGTCAGAGGGATTTTCCTCATTGATAGCATGGACTATTTGATACACTGGGTGAAGGAAACCTCCACTGTGGAAGAAGTCCTAAATGGGATGAAGACTTTCATCGCTAGCAGCTGTCCGGGTACAGGTTGCATAAAAACTAAGACCCTCCTTTGTTGTATTGCTAGTAGGAATGACAAGTTGTCCCCATCCTGTTGTATCGGTACTCTCGACTGCTTTAATAGCATCTTTGTATGAGGAAATCGAAGTTCCTCCTTGGGATTGATTGTCCTTGCCCACCGACAGCGCTTGGAACTGCGTCCCAATAACCTCCTCGGGTTCTACACAAGTAGATGATGATAAGTTACTCACGAGCAAGGCCTATTCTCCACAGACTGTGACAAGTTGATCGTTCTGAACGAACTTTAGCTTTTGGTGGAGGGTCGAAGTGACCGCTCCAGCCTGATGTATCCAAGGTCTTCCTAATAAACAACTGTATATTGCCCGAATGTCCATGACCTGGAAAGTGACTTGGAAAGTGTGAGGACCGATAGTTATGGGAAGGTCGACTTCGCCGATAACTGTTTTTCTGGATCCGTCGAACGCTTTGACGACGACCTCGCTGATTCTCATCGGAGGGCCTTTGAATGATAATTGCATCAAAGTGGACTTCGGCATAACATTCAGGGCTGACCCTGTGTCTACCAGTACGCTAGATAAAGCATCGTCCTGGCAGTTAACTGTAATGTTGAGCGCCATGTTATGACGGCGACCCTCTTCGGGTAATTCCTCATCACTAAATCCCAAACTATTGCAGGAAGTGATGTTAGAGACAATACTATCGAACTGTCTGATTGTTACATCCTGTTCCACAAAGGCTTGCTCCAAAACTTGCTGTAGAGCCTCCCTGTGCGCTTCTGAACTGAGTAACAGTGATAATACCGAGATCTTTGAAGGAGTCTGTAACAGCTGATCGACAATGTTGTATTCACTCCTTTGGATGAGCTTCAGCATCTCATCATTATTTTTCGAAAGGTCGGGATTACTGGATTGACCGACTGATGGATCGGGAGCTTCCGTCTGAAGTTCCTTTTCCTTGTTAGGTTCTCCAACTCCTCGGTTGAAGATTCGACCGCTCCGTGTTACACAACTGATGTCTGCAATATTCACGACGGAGGGTAATGGAATTTCCTTTCCATTTTCAACTGTCGTTGCACCGTATTTGTAAGGGATAGCCTTAGTTGATTCATACGGTAGTGGTCCTGGTAGATAGATGACTATGGGAACCTTCTGATTTTTCTGACCATCATAAGTAATCTCGATCCGTTCCCAGTTGGGAATTCTAGATTCGTCAAGTAGAGGGATGATGGCAAAAACATCCCTGGTCTGGTGACGACCAGAGATTGTGACAACATCCTCGACTTGATTGGCAAGGTAGTTCGGCGTCCAGTTGATGGGTCCAGAACCCGGATATGGGCGAATCTCTCCACGATCCACCTGCCCCTGGAGAGCTGCTCTCACAAGGTAACACCCTTGGTTACCTTCTGAACAGATACTACAACGGTCATAATTATGTGGTGGCACCTGGCCACGCCCACTTTGAATACAATGTAACCTCACTAGGTTAGCTTCCACAGATCGTACATCCTGACTTTGACGTCGAGTAGGATTCCTGTTATTGATACTAATCTGCTGAGTATCTTCATCCACATAGATTGGCATCCACCAGTTATTTAACAAGTGCTGAAGTGCCTCCTGGACAAGGGTACAACCTCGATCATTTTTGGAACCTGCTTTACAGCTTTGATAGTCGTGTGATATTAAGAATATGAGTCGTACCTGCTCAGCATGTAACTCTACCTGGTTGGTATTCATCACGCGAATATCGAAGATCTAAACCATGTTGATCTGATAAGGGTTCCTATCATGGTAGTCTTGGATCCATCCAAGATCCATCTGACGCTGGAGGGCCTCTTGTATGAAAGAGCATCCCTGTTTGTTTACCGAGCAAGTCAGACAGGAACTGTAATCGTGTCGTGGCAGATTATGATACTGGCTTTGCCTTGAATGCATCGCCACCAAGTTGACATTCATTGCACAGATGTCGTGGTTCTGAATGACGTTGGAGTTCGTACAGACCATGTTAACTCCACCAACTCGGTGCTCTTGGATCCATCCGAGATCCATCTGTTCATGTAGAGTTGTTTGCACCATAGAACATCCTTGATTGCTTTTAGAGCAGACATCACATTGATGATAATTATGAGGTGGCACATGGCCATATCCACTTTGTCTACAATGCATCTTGACCAGATTGGTCCTCAATAAGAGTACATCGTGAATTTGATAAACGTTGTTAGACTCTCTCTCAATCAAACTGACTGCAGCTTTCTCGTGTTGAGGCAGCGGGTTTGTGAGAACATTTGGATTCGTATCTTTGAAAGATAAGACCCTGCTCCTAACAAGCTTTTGCACGTCGGATTTGAAATTGAGACAGTTCTCTATGTTATGCCCTGATCCTCCTTGATGATAAGGGCATGTCTGATCCACCTTAAACCAAAAAGGCGGATTTTCCAGTACTGTAAGAGGAGACTTAGTCTGGATGTGCCCCTTAGCCAGTAGTAACGGAAATAGTTCTGCGTACAACATGGGTATAGGATCAAACCCTGATGGTCGTGTTGTACGGTTGTTGTTATATGGAGGACGAGCCTGCTGAAGAGGCTGTTGTGTCCTTTGCTGATTCGGTTGGCTTTGCACAACCTGAGGTTGATACGTAGGAATAGGCGCAGGGCTGATAGCAGGAGTTACAGCTGCTACTGGTTGATAACGTCGCCTTTGCTTTCTGAGAGAGATATTCCCAATTTCCCGCTCTTTTTTCTTAGGGAGAGCACTACCGTATCGTTTTCTACTACTCGATGATCCAGCGTCTTTTGCCAAACATCCTTCTCGGACGGCTTCCTCAAGATGAACTCCCATGCCCACCATCTCGGTGAAGTCACTGGGCGCACTGGCAACCATTCTGTCGTAGTAAAATGAGCTTAAGGTCTTTAAGAAGATCTTTGTCATTTCTTTTTCCTCAAGAGGTGGACAAATCTGAGCGGCAATTTCACGCCATCTCTGAGCGTATTCCTTAAAAGTTTCCTTGTCCTTTTGTGACATTAATCTGAGTTGATCTCTGTCCGATGCCATGTCCAAATTGTATTTGTATTGTTGGACGAAGGCAGTACCAAGATCTCTGAATGTGCTAATTGTAGCACGGTTTAAACCCATGTACCATTTTAATGCGGCACCGGTTAAACTATCGTGAAAGTAGTGAATCAGCAGGTCCTGATTCTCAGTCTGAGCTGACATTCGCCGAGCGTACATCACCAAGTGACTCTGAGGGCAAGAGTTACCCTTGTACTTTTCAAAGTCGGGCACTTAGAACTTGTGCGGGACTTTCATATTGGGGACCAGACAAAGGTCTGCGGCGTCCTTTCCAAATAGATCCTGACCACGAATGGCTTGCAGTTCCTTCTGCATTTCCAAGAACTGTTCCTGGAATTCATCCATTCGGTCAAACATAGTTTCCTTTTTACCAGAAGGTATTTGTGGAATATGTCCTTCCGGGACAGTGTGCAACACAGGGGGTGGTACCGTAACTACGGCAGTGAATCTTGGCGTTTCCCGAAGTTTGTAACCTTCAGGAGTCTTCAGTATGCCCCTGGCATCTTCGTTTTCCCGAAGTTTGTAACCTTCAGGCCCAGCGGCTTCTGTTATGATTCCCTGATCTTCAGCGATCGGCGGAACATATCCTTCCGGGATATAGTTAACAGGCATGCCCCAAGGACGATCTTTCGGCATTTGATACCTAGGATCATACTTCTCCACTACGGCCGTTGAGGTGATCTCTGAGATCACAGTCCTTTGTAGCTGAGCTTCTGCCATGGCTTGCATGTCGTTACGAAGCTTTCTCATATCCTCTCTCAAAGCGTCGATCTCTTCTTTCAACTCTCTGTTCTCTTCCTCAAGATCATCCATCTTTTTCTGACGATTGGCCCGAGTATTGTACGAATAAGACAGTTTGACTCTAGAACCGAGACACAAACGTGAGATTCGTAGGTAAGAAGAATACGCGATGTGAGAATGATGAATGCAATGATTATATTAATTGTTTTTTTTTTGTTTAATCAAAATAAACTTCGACAATTAGATTGCAAATATCAAACAGTGGGGAAACCCCTTTTTATTGAAATTCAAAGGATTGCGGAAACGAAAATACAGTAGATTACAAAGTGCAGAAACAGAAACCTAAGCTAATGGGTCCCGAGAGAACTCGGGTGCTGATTCCGGTATCTTCCTTTTCTTTGACCGGGGCTCTTGAGCCGTTGTCGGGTTGTCATTCCTTTGCCAGGTGAAAGGAGCAAGCAAATTCCTTTGGTCATCCTGATTATCCACAGCAAGTTGCTCTAAAATCTCAATCAGAGCGTCCTTATCTTTCAGCAGTTGCTGTATTTTGATACATTCCACATCGAGGGTGCGGTACTTGTTCTTCCAAGACTTCCTCTCCCATTGAACTTTGTTGAAAGTAACCTGAAGCTTTTCAGTTTCCGTCATGAAGTACATGACAGATTCCCTCGGCGGAAGAATTCCGTAACGAGGATAAGGCATCTTTAGCTTGAGAGCTCTAGTTTGTACCCAGTGAAGATAAGGCTCCACCGAGACACAGTCCGGTTTTCCTAGAGACTCACGTCCTTTCTTATGAACATGTTTCCAAGCGTGCACTATTTTCGTCTTTAGTGCTCTGTCACTTTCTCCTTCCTTGAAGAAAAGACCTTCCAGATGAACATTCTGGGGAACATGTCTCATCGGGTATCCAAACTGACGGAGAACCAATATCGGATGATAGTTGATTCCTCCCTTAGTTCCTATAAGGGGTACGTTGGGGAAGTTTCCACAACGGTCAATGATCCTGATTCCATCATAAATCCTATTACACCAATCTATGTCAGAGTTGGTGAGAGACATAATTTTCTGCGACTAGCGCAAGGCACTCTTATGATCCCAGAAAGCAGCAGACTTAGGTAAATAGGAGATAAACCATTTATAAAGCAGAGGTACACAGCATGTGATCTCCCCTCCACTGTACAAATTCCCTAAGTGTACAGAATGATATGCATCTGCGAGCAAAGTCGGCACAGGGTTTCCAATGAGAAAAACCTTAATGGAGTTGATATCGACGAAGTTATTAATGTTGGGCAACAAGAATAACCCGTAGGTGAGCAAAACAAATATGCTTTCAAAAGCAGTCACGTTCCCGATACTAGCGAAGTACAGGGCTTTCTTTGTTAAGAACTGGGCTGGCAAACCTTGTATGCCACCTTTAGTGGTCATGTGATTCCTGACCTCAGACTCATCCAAATGAATTGCTCTTGCAATGGTCTGATTCTTTGGAATTTCTTCCAGTCCAGAAAATGGAGCTCGATTAGTGATGTGTAGATCAATCAGATGAGAATATTCCTCCAGCGTTGGTGTTAGCTGGTAATCCGGGAATGTAAAACAATGATAGACCAGATCGTAGAACTGAATGAGCGCATCCATGATTCCCTCAATCACATGGACCCTTAACAGAGGTAGCAGACCTCCGTACCTGGCTCTGAAGGCCTCTTGGTTTGTGATTATTCTCGCCAAACCTCTCAAATCCTCTAGTTTTGGAACCTTGAAGGTGTACGTATGAGTTCTCCTTCTACAGAAATCCATTAGCGCAATCCTTTTCTCTGATATTTGCAATCACAGTCTTAGTTTAATTTGGAAAACAGAGAGACTAGAAGAGAAGAATTTTTTGAATGTTTTAATGTTCTTTAAATGAATGCATGAATGCAGCACACAAAAACATAGAAAAAACATGGGGTCAAAGGGTCGTTGTCATGTAGTCAAGGCTCTACCCATCCCCAAAGGTTTATACTAGGGTGATTTTTTGTACCTGTACTCAAAATCATTAGCTCCTCCCAGGATAACAAACAGCAAGCGGATCGCCAGCGAGCTGTATGAAATCTTAGAGTAAATGCTATTCACCGAGAATAGATCATCAGCCTCAAATGAGGGTAGTATCGTGTGACAACTATTTCTGATAGCTTCCATACTACAAAAGGGTTGGCTCCTTAGCTTCTTAGACATCACAATCGGCTCATTGCCTATGAGAGGGAATAGGTTGCATTGGTCAGCCTCCACTGAGGTTGATGGTCGACCTCGTCGCCATCACTTATCTTAAGTGTATACTCAATCTTTCCACATGCGGCATCACACGCATTCCCATTAGCAGAAAAATAAACATGTATAGCAATTAGGAAAAGCAGTATATATATATTCGTCCTAAAGTCCTAGACTTTTAAAGCTAAGAATCTTATGTTCCTGACAGAAAATGGCTCCCGGCGGAGACGCCATTCTGTGGTTCCTTCCCCACTTTAAGGTTTTGACCTAAGATCCTAGTCGTCAACAGAAAGTCCTACCCCAGAAAAGAAAGAAAGACCAAAAAATTTTTTAGGGTTTCTACCTAGGAGATGTGAAGAGAACAAGATCCCAAAAAAAAACAATGAGCGTCCCCAGCAGAGTCGCCATTTTTCTGTAGCGAGTGATTTTTGGATGTGGTTGCGAAGCACGATCGCTCTAGTACTACAGTTCGATTCATTTTTTATCCTATTAAAGCTGATGAAGGAAGGGAAATAGATGTCTCCAACTAAACCTGCTTGCATACTGAGGTTAAACAGTCAAAACTGTTGGTTTACAGATGCTACAAAGATTCGGGGTCTCTCCTTGGTTATTTTTTTTGAAAAGGGGTGTTTTAGGCTATCGGTTAAGATGTTAGGACGGATGTATATGAAAGTATGGGATTTTGGGTTTTTGTTTAGTGGGCTCGCTAAGATTTTTCTTTCAATCTTATGCCTACGTATTCCCGTTTACCGAAACAGGGAAATCAGAGCGTTCGTAGTTCCTCCTATTCTATGGGAGGAAATGGTGTTTTGGTGTCTTGTTCAAAGCCCAAGACGGGAAGCTGAAGGTAGTTTGTATCTTGTTCAAAGCCCAAGATGTTAAGCTAAAGGTTTGACTTTAGAGAGAATTGGTCATCTCTAAAGAGGGGTTTGTTTGTCACAACTGTTTATAAAAGAGAATCACTTTAACCGGGATGTGTGAATCCGGCAATGCCATAATTTCCTTTATAGGGGATTTCCAACCTAAAGGAGAAGAATTTAACTCAGTGTAGAGCAATGTTATCTTTCCTTAGGAATTTCTCATGCTAAAAGAGGGACAGTGGCATGGATATAGATGATCCAGAGGCTTGCCGCTTACAGCAATTAGATGAAGGGGAAGGAGTTGTTGATGTTTGTGTACTGTGAACGAGGCACAACTTTGATGCTAAAAGGTTGATTGGATCAACCAGTGGTTTTCTTATACAAAGCCTAAGAGGAGGCTAATATGTGTCTCGTACAAAGCACGAGAGAGAGGCTAAAAGGTTTTGACTCAACGAGGGAATCTTTTGGTATCTCGTATAAAGCCTGAGATGGAGGCTATTTGACTCAACAAGAGAGTTTTTGTATCTCGTACCAAGCCCGAGATGGAGGCGAAAAGGTGATTGACTCAAAGAGGGAGTCTCTTATATGTCTCGTACAAAGCCCGAGAGAGAGGCTAAACGTTGTTTGACTCAACGAAGATGTCGTTGTATCTCGTATGAAGCCCGAGATGAAGGCTAAAATTGTTAGCTCCGCTGGGGAGAATCATTGCAAAAAGCCCAAGAGGAGGCTATGGCGCTGTTTCAGTTGAGTGACAGGTCCAGTATGCTAATTTAAAGAAAAAATCAGTTCTTATATGAGCAATGTTGTACTCTCAAGGATTTGATTCAAGGATCAGGGATATTTCCTTGTCTTTGAGGAAGTGGGAAATCCGAAGGGTATTGAGACTGTCCGAGTCTACGGGTTTCCTTCCTATTTAACGAAGGGGTCACTTGAGAATGTCTTTGAGACTCAAGGATATTAGGTTGTCCGTGTCTAGAGTTTCATCTTTTGTACTATGCTTTGAGAAACAGTAGTAGACTCTTGGAAAGGACTGTTCTATGAAGATGACTAAGTTCTGTTCCTATACCTCTAGGAGGTCGTCGGGACAATTTGTACGAAGCCCAAGAGGAGGCTGGAAACTTTTAAGAAGCCGATAGGTCCTTGTATGAAGCCCAAGAGGAGGCTATCATTCCCGGAGGAAGAGATCATTAAACAAAGCCTAAGAGGAGGTTGTGAATACTTCTAAGAAGCCGACGGGTCCTTGTACTAAGCCCAAGAGGAGGCGGGGTTGCTTTTAGGAAGCCTGTGGGTCCTTGTACGATGCCCAAGAGGAGGCCGGTGCTTTTAAGAAGCTGATAGGTCCCCAAACGCCAAAAAATTCAAGACAGGCTATTCACGAGGAATAGATCAAGCCAGGAAAGTTCGAGAATTTGGAAGAAACTCAAGAGATGCCATTCACGGAGAAAAGATCATCTCTGGGGAGTAGAGTTTCTTGACAAGTGCTTTTAAGAAGCCTGTGGGTCCCCAAACCCTGAAAAATTCAAGACAGGCTATTCACGAGGAATAGATCAAGCCAGGAAAGTCTGAGAATTTGGAATAAACTCAAGAGATGCCATTCACGGAGAAAAGATCATCTCTGGGGAATAGAGTTTCTTTGACAACTTCTACGAGTGACAGTCTATGAAAGGGTTCACCGAGAATGTTGCCTTTCATGTCTCCATATTATTTATCCCCAAGAGGAGGGAAGACTGTGTCTGGTAATCCTATGGGGATCTAGTATTGACTATTTAAGAGTGATCAACGGGTTTAATGCTAGACGTAGTTGTCGGGGAAACTCTAAATATCTATACTATTATTACACAGTTTATATGAGTTTATGAAAGAAGACTTACAGCGAAACAGCCCCACAATACAGTTATATGTATATGAAAGCGGTAAATGAAAGCGGATAAACACTTACTCGATTGTAGAGCTTCCATGCTGTTTGGTTAGTTGTTCAACAAAGAAAGATTAAAAACAACAGTATATTTCAAAATCAAAGGAGAAAGTGCTTTGTAAAAGAAATATTTGGGGCTTACAGCTCAAGGAGAGGTCCAGGGTTTTATCAGTGAGCGCACTGTTTGAATTTGTACAGAGGGACTTATACAAGTGACTGAGGCCCAAAAAGGTTTTCTGTACAAAGGGATGGGTCTTACACTCTCTCAAGAGGCCCAAAAAGTTTTAAAGAAAAAGAGTGGGGCTTATAACACGAGGGTAGGCCTAGATGATTTTTCCGTTTAAAATGGCGATCGCGCCGAGGTTTTCTTTTAACGCAGAGGGACTTATACAATAAGTGAGGCCCAAAATTGTTTTTGGTTAAAAGGGGATTGGGTCTTACACTCTAATAGAGGCCCAAAAGTTTTGAATGGGTCTTATAGCTCAAGGAGAGGCCCAATTGATTTTTAAAAGGCGACGATCGCGCCGTTCACTTGTACAAAGGGACTTATACAATAAGTGAGGCCCAAAAAGTTTTATGTACAAGGGGGTTGGGTCTTACACTCTATTAGAGGTCCAAAAAGTTTAAAGAAAACAAATAGGTCTTACTACTCGAGGGTAGGCCCAAGGTAGGTTTTTCAACGGATGATGATCGCGTCGAACTTTTTGAAATACAATGGGACTTATACAATAAGTGAGGCCCAAAATGGGTTTTATTTACAAAGGGTTGGGTCTTACACTCTATTAAAGGCCCAAAGTGTTTTAAAAAAGATTTATGAGGGTTGAATTAATCCAAAAACCCTAATTTGTTTTCAAAATGTGTTTTAATTGAATAAAAATTCAATTAAAATGATCAAAATTGTTTAACATATGGAAAACAAATTGTGATCTTGGATTAATGCTTCAAAAATTAAGTATTGACCTACAAAATAATTAGAAGGCATTAAAAGTTACAAAATCAAGAGGGAAAAAACATTTTAAATTGCAAAAACAAATAAAACATTAATTCTTTGAAAAAATATCAATTATATGAAATAAATAATATTTTTGGGATTTTTTGATAAAATAAAATATTTTAACATTTTTGTGAATTATCAAAAAAAGAATCAACTCAAAATCATTAAAACTCAGAGAGAAATTAATTTTTGAATCAATTAAATAAAATCACAAAATTCAAATATTAAAATATTTGAAAATGGCGTCAAGAACAAAGGCAAGAACACGCGCGTGTTCTGAGTTTCCCAGATTTGTATTTTCTACCCAATCACACTGAATACTTGATTATATCATGCAATCTACATATCAATCAACTCGTTTTAACCTCACGATCATGTCTATGGTCTTTAATTTCATTTATTTTTAACATGGAATAAGAAATCAAAGAGAAACCTCAAGAACCCTAATTTCTGCATGAAGGTTCAGAAATTTCACACACGATTCAAACAATGCAATTTATTGAGGAAAAACATTCCATACATGATTATGAACATATGGCCAAATTATTGTGCAGCAAAAATTGCATGGATCATAGAGTTAGAAGAACTCATGCTTACCTCTTGCAGCTGGTGATCCTGTTTTGTGTTGGAGGTGTTACAGCTAGGTTCCAATGATCTGGATAGCTTCCCTAGGTGCTATGGAGTGTGTATGAATGCTTGGAATGGATTGAAATGATCTGGAACTTGAGATGGTACCCCAACTGCAAATCTGTCAAGAACTTGAGCAACTGGCTGGTGATTTTGTGACTTTGGTGTTCCATATGTTATGTGAGTGTTTGGATCACTTATATATGATGTATGTGAGGTGTGTCTGTGATTGGTTTGAGTGGAATTGCTCTCTAATGAAAAACCTGATAGTGACTTGCTAAGAAAGGTATTTTTGAGAGTGAGAAGTGGTTTTTGAGAAACGCAAGTGTTATAGGCCTTTGGTGTACTTAAACTGATCACAATTAAGCTCTATTTATAGTAGAGCAAGTTTGTTTTGCAAGGAATAGTGAATGGCAAATGCTGAGTAGGTTTGGCCAATGTTGGCAAATGAAAATCCAAGTCTCCTCTAGCCATTGACTAGAGGTTAGGGCACAGGCTGCTGGTCCCCTTGGTCCTGGATAAGTCTTGACTGAATTCAGTTGCTAAGAGCTCAGTTCATGCCACCTTGATGCTTCCATTGAATGCTCTAATCCAAAATTGGAGTCTTGTCCCTATTTTGACAATTCTAGGTCCAACATGCTATTTCTTGTTCCAAAGACTTTGGAAGCTTGGCTCAGTGATTGTCCCCTTTAGATTCAATCCTCAGAGGTGTCCAAGTGGATAGGAGCATTTGGATTTGGCTGATTTTGACAAATCGACCAAAAGTGCAAAAATTTGCCTTGCCTTGGCAGATTCCAGCAAGGCATCTTGCCAATGTCATATCTCATAGCTCAAATTGAATTTGGTAATGTTCTTGGCCATTTTGGAAATCCCTTACATGATACAACAATTGTTTGAACATGTTTGGTTTTTATCTCTTTTGAATCCAAGTGAAAAATCCCCCTACATTTGGAAAAAAGTAAAGGCAGATTCTGACTTAGTGAAATTTTCACTAAGTGTTGGAACAAAGTGACTTTTCTTGATTTTGATCACTCCATAACTCAAAATCCATGAGGAATTTGAACATAGGTCAATATGAAGCTTTTGTAGAGGGAAATGTGATCTACAAATCAAGCCTTGAATGGGGAACAATGGCCTTGTGGTTTAGGAGTTATGGTCCTCCAAAGTTGGCACATTAGTGTCACTTTTTCCATAACTTAGAAATTTTTCTAAGTTTTTATGGTTACCCCTTTTACAAGTTATCCCACTTTCTTTGATTTTTCTTGATGAATGATTATTCAAATCATACATTAACATCATTTTAAGGTTAAAAATCCATTTTGGTGAAAAATCTCAAAAAGTCAAAGTTGACTTTTGTGCACAGTTGACTTTTTATTAGATGAATTCCAAACTGTGCAATTCTTCAGGAAATCATGTCCTTGACCTAAATCAAACTTGATGGACATGTTCCATGGGTGTCATAGGGTATATTGAATCATGTCTTAGGGTTTGGGAGCATGTCCTGGTCAAAAGTCAAAGTTACAGTTGACTTCCCTCGCGAAACCCTAATTGTGGTGCAGATGAAATTGAAACTTGTTGCTCAAGATTCTTGGATCAATCCATTGTTCCAAATGGATCAATATGTCCTATTGGAGACCCTCAAATCCTATCTTGAGGTCTTGGCTCATGGTTTGTCCCAAAAGTCAACTTAGGGGTGAATTAGGTCAAGAAACCCTAATTCCTGATTTTTTTATGTATGCATCCCCTGAGGTCAAATTGACTTGATGCTTGGGTCCATGAGGTTCCATGGAGTATATTAGGTTATGTTTTAGATCATTGGCTTGTGCCCAGATGAAAATTTTCCATCTGGAGGCCCTGGTCGACCAAAACCCTAATTTGGTGACACTGTCGATCTTGAGACTTGATCCACCTAGAAGGGAGAAGCCTTGTGCTTAATCCTTGAAGTGGGAGTCCTTTTTTATTCTTTGTGTATGTTTGAGAGTGTAGACAAGTTAAAGATCATGTCATTCCTTGATTGATCCTTTGTCTAAGGCTCTGAGAGGGCTTGAAACCCTAATTTTGATTGTAGTGAATGCTCAATAACCCTTGAGGCATTTGATGAGGCATGATGGTTCATCCATATTGTGAGGATGATTTGCACAATGATGGGAAATCTTAGTGGTCAAAATTTGGGGTATGACACCCTCCTATGCTAAGTTCTTAAAAGAAATATTAACTAATAAGAAAAAGGTCGAGGATACTGAAATTGTTATGCTTACTGCAGAGTGTAGCGCTATAATCCAAAACAACATGCCTCCTAAGCTAAAAGACCCTGGTAGTTTTTCTATACTATGTGTGATTGGAAAATTTGTCATAGACAAAGCCCTGTGCAATTTAGGAGCCAGCATTAGCTTAATGCTCTTATCTATTTGTAAAAGGCTCAACATGGGAGAACTGAGACCAAGAAGAATGTCTGTACCACTAGCTGATCGATCAGTGAAATTTCCTCTAGGAATGCTAGAAAACATTCCAGTACGCATAGGACAATTCTATATTCCTACAGATTTCATAATCATGGACATTAAGGAAGACTCAAACATCCCTATCATTTTAGGAAGACCATTCCTAGCCACCGCCGGAGCCATCATAGATGTGAAAAAAGGAAAACTGACTTTCGAGGTTGGTGAAGAAAAAGTAGAATTTATCATCTCACAATTCTTCAAAGCACCTGCTATAGAAGATTCGTGTTGTTTCCTAGATGTTATTGATGAATGCGTTAAAGAAATGGAAAAACACCAAAATTCGTATTCTGAAGTGTTGAGAATTCCGATTCCACCAATTTTTAAAGATGATAATTGGCGTGGTGAATACCAAGATAATAATCTAAGTGAATGTCTCGCACTCACTCCTGACCCTATGTCTTGCCCAAAGAAACCAGTTGTAGAACTAAAGACACTGCCCAAAGATCTAAGGTATGAATTCCTAGATACAGAACTCGAACGACCAGTTATAGTTAACACAGATTTAGGACAAATAAAAACCGAAAAATTATTACATGTCCTGAGAAAGTACCCAACTGCCTTAGGCTATAACATCTCAGATTTGAAAGGAATAAGTCCCTCTATCTGTATGCATCGCATCATGCTTGAGGAAGACTGTAAAACCTCTAGAGAACATCAAAGGAGAATCAATCCCATTCTAAGTGATGTCGTTAAGAGAGAAGTGCAAAAGCTGTTAGAAGCAGGAATCATATACCCAATATTCGATAGTGAATGGGTTAGCCCAGTTCACGTTGTACCCAAGAAAGGAGGTGTTACAGTCATCAATAATGAAAAAGGCGAATCTGTAGCACAACGTACTCAAACCGGATGGAGAATATGTATCGACTATAGGAAACTAAACAAAGCCACTCATAAAGATCATTTCCCTTTGCCCTTCATAGATCAAATGCTTGAACGTCTAGCTAAACACTCCCATTTTTGCTATTTAGACGGATATTCAGGATTTTTCCAAATTCCTATCCATCCTGACGACCAAGAAAAGACTACTCTCACGTGTCCCTATGGTACCTTTGCCTACTGACGAATGCCTTTCGGATTATGTAACGCACCTGCAACATTCCAGAGATGCATGATGTCCATCTTCTCGGACTTCTTAGACGATATAATGGAAGTCTTTATGGACGATTTCTCTGTCTGTGGGGAAAGTTTTGAAGGATGTCTATCAAACCTCGAAATGGTACTTGAACGATGTGTAAGTGTCAACCTAGTGCTCAATTGGGAAAAATGCCATTTCATGGTCCGACAAGGAATTGTACTATGACATATAGTATCTGACAGAGGAATCGAAGTCGACAAGGCAAAAATCGAAGTTATAGAAAATCTCCAGCCGCCGAAAACCGTTAGAGAGATAAGAAGTTTTCTAGGACATGCCGGTTTTTATCGACGTTTCATTAAAGATTTCTCTAAGATAACCAAACCCCTGACTAAGCTATTAATGAAAGACGCTGAATTCATCTTTGATGACAAATGCTTGGACACATTTCGAACACTCAAGCAAGCGTTAATATCAGCACCCATTATGCAACCCCCAGATTGGAATGAACCATTCGAAATCATGTGCGACGCGAGTGATTATGTTGTAGGTGCAGTCCTAGGACAAAGAAAGGATAAAAAGCTTCATACAATCTACTACGCTAGTAGAACCTTGGATCATGCACAAATGAATTACGCTACCACAGAAAAGGAACTCTTGGCTGTCGTGTTCGCTTTGGATAAATTCCGTTCCTACCTAGTAGGAGCAAAAATAATCATCTATACCGATCACGCCGCAATCAGGTACCTATTAAGTAAAAACGACGTCAAACCAAGGCTTCTGAGGTGGATTCTACTCCTACAAGAATTCGACTTGGAAATCAAAGACAAGAAAGGCACTGAAAATGTAGTAGCTGACCACCTGTCGAGAATGGAAAACATCCAACCTGAACCAGTACCTATTAATGACGATTTCCCTTATGAAAGACTCTTAGCCCAGTTAGAAAGTAATACAATTAAACAATCTCTGACTTATACTGATACAGAAACTAATGAAGTGGTAGAATCTGTTTACACTAAAACCACGCTGCCATGGTATACTGATTTTGTCAACTATCTAGCAGCTGGAGTACTGCCACCTGATCTAACCTATCAACAAAAGAAGAAATTCTTCCACGACCTTAAACACTATTATTGGGACGAACCACTTCTCTTCAAGAGGGGCGCCGATGGTATTTTTCGTCGTTGTGTACCCGAAGATGAGGTAGAAGATATAATTTCTCATTTTCATTCCGCCCCCTATGGTGGGCACGCGAGCACTTCAAAGACTTGTGCTAAGATTTTGCAAGCTGGCCTCTTTTGGCCTACTCTATGGAAATACGTCCATATCTCGGTTATAAATTGCGACCGGTGTCAACGCACTGGCAACGTCTCTAGACGCGATGAAATGCCTCAAAAGGGCATTCTAGAAGTAGAAGTCTTTGACGTGTGGGGAATAGATTTCATGGGACCATTTTCGTCCTCTTTTGGTAACAAGTACATACTCGTCGCTGTCGATTACGTCTCAAAATGGATCGAAGCTATAGCAGCTCCTACCAACGATGCACGAGTAGTGAATAAGCTCTTTAAGAACATAATGCACCCAGACACCCCCTCCCCCTCACTCCTTTTCCATACATTTACCTGTGGTGCATTAGGGCCGCCTGTAATGCGCTGCAATGGACAAAAAATTCAACTTTTTTTTAAATTAAAACCTCCCCTCAATTTTCTCTCTCATCTCATTAAACCCCACAAACCACTATCACTCCCCACTT